>SCLH01002275.1:34035-62539 GCA_004367855.1 Oikopleura vanhoeffeni
CTGGTACCACAATAAGATAGCCTACAGTATACTGAATGAGTTTTTTGAATGAGGAATTTTGATCGGCATACTTGAACTTTGCCAGCCATAATTCGTCGCAGAAAAAACTCATGACATAGTACAGAGTTCATTCCTAGAAATACTCATAAAAGGAATGAAAGGGAGTCATGACTTAGTTACATAACTGTAACAGCTGTTCCAGATGAATTAGGGCACAATTTTTAAATAAGTTTTTCGATGACGGTTTTTTGTTCTTTTTTGCCGTTTTTGACCATTTTGATCAAAACAACAACTAATGGAACTGGGTTTTACGGATTCAGGAGGCATTGGTTAAGAAAAATGTGTACAGACCATTATCAAAGTGGTACAACTTTCTGCCATATTACAGGATCATGTGAGGTCCTTAATTTTTATAAGGTTCTTTTGTAGGAAAGCAGTTTAGATGTACTAGAACCGCTGGATTTTTTTGTCGTCTTTTAAAATACATAGATTGTATATTTTTAATGAACAAAAATAGAAATTTTTTTCAAAAATAGACCAAATTAGAATTTTTTTTAAAAAATCGGACAGAAAAAGACTGAAATAATTCAATTCAGAGAAGGACTTACCAGTGAATAACACTCTAACAGCAACCATCTGATACGCTCCTTGTCACGAAACTCCTCTCTATGACCGTCCTCATACTCAAGGTGGAGTCGGTCACTACTGCGGTGTAAAATAATACGGGGCATCTGGCACCGCTTGAAATCGCTCATTTTAGCCGAAACTCAGATTTCTCAAAAATAAAACTTTTTTTTAAAAAAATGATTGTTGCTTTACGTGACAAGAAGTGAAATAGAACAACTCTGGCTATCTTCGGTTCTTCTCTCAGGGTTGAATTATAAAAATATGAAAATTACAAAATTATCTTAATAGATTTAAAATAAACCTACATTGGATCGAATGAATTTGAAATTGATCGGAAAATAAACACTAACAAACCAACCAAAAATAAGCTAATATGAATCATATGATCTGATTCATTAAAACAGACAACTTCTAGATTGTAATTAGAGTCCCGATAGTCTTCAAATTCATTAAAAAGTCCAAAATTAGTTTATCAATAAATATCCATTCATATTATAAGCAAAAACTTAGGAAAAGGATATATCTGAAAATCTATAAAGACTAATCTTGGGTCTAGCATGATTTTTTCTGATCTATAAAACTAGGTTTTGGGTTTGACTTAAAATAAATTAATAATGAAACTGTATATATTTAATGCCTGTTACACCATATGAAGTTCAATATAAAAGCCGTTCTGCTCCATTAGAATGCAAATAAATCATAATAATTAATCATTTGAATTACTTTTTCTTGCGAGTTGTTTTTTTTATTCTGAAATGATACCATATCTAGAATTTTCCGTTTTTATGCAAGTCCGAACGATATTTTTGGAAATTTTCTAGAATATTGGTCAAAAGTTTCCAATTTTATTTGGTCTGAATCTCCATGAAAATTGATCACTATGGGTTATTTTGTTTTGATCATCTGTCATTATTCGGGCATTTCAGTTAGCAAGCGATTTCAATGTTCTAGAAAAAATATCCAGAAATAATTTGTGTTTTTTTTAATTGCAAACGATTCCGAGGTGATGGTCAATCGCAATTGAAAAATACCGAACTTTGCGACCGTGGTCGAAAATAACTACTGCACCCACAATCTCCTTAAGCATTTCATCCTATGGTGGTATTTCAAAGTTTTTACTATTGACGGGTACTGAGTCAGTACTTCTGACCTCTTCTTTTATTTACTTCATTCGAAATCAATGTGGGACACTTATTTCGGTTGGTGAAATTGTCCAATTAAAAATCCAAATAAATTAGGCGCCTAAATGTGGTTAGGTACATTGTATTAATTTAAATGTTTTTGAAAATGATAAAAAGTACCGTTTAATAGACTTTAACTCGTAGAGTCACTTTTAGCCAAATAGTTGGCAGACACCCTTTAATCGCAAGTTACGACTATTAATCATTAATGCTAAGATCATTTACACAGTTATCGATAAACTTTGGAACTAAGTGACGTTTGTGCGTTTTTTTGAAAGTTTTTACTGTATTACAGTACTTATTTTTTGCAAGAAAATTTGTAATCACCACAAAAAACTATCGAGCGTAATCCTAACTCTTTTTTCAATAAGAGCAAAGTCCAAATAATATCACGTGACCGTATAATCTAGTAATAAAGTTTAGCGTGAGAGTACAGTTTTTCCAAAAATTACTCAAATTACGTCGAGAAAATTTTGAGACATTATTATTGAAACCTAAGAACTTTTTACATAACAACATTGTTCAAAAACGTCACGTGATCTAATTTTGGTAGAGGGTCTTTCTTCACGATTTTTTGCGTGAAGAAAAACCCCAGTTTTCTTCACGCATTTTTTGCGCGTGAAGAAAAATCTCAGTTTTCTTCACGCATTTTTTAAAAATTTCTAGATAAAATATTTTCGATGAAAAGTTTTATTTTATTTTTATGTACGTTTCAAAAATAGAAATCAGTGAAAATTTCGATTTGTCAGAAAAATTGCAGAACACAACCCTTCATTTCACCTCCAACACCAGGCTTCGGCGCCAACTAGCTGAGCCTTTCCCAACAAACGCTTTTGCATAGGTTTTTACAGTGTACACTGGGCACGACTTTACCTATCCCTAATTCTAACCCTTTCAAGATAGGATTGTATTTTGTGTATATAGAAGATTATTGTATCGGAAAAAACCTGGAGTTGGTACAAAAAAATAATGTTTTCACCCAAACCCTTTTTTTCCTGACGAACAATTTTTCATGATTTTGTACTGTGTACACAGGACACAATCTTACCTAACTCTAATTTTAACCCGTTTGGCATTCAATTTAACAATTAACACTTTAAAATTCATAATAAATCAATTATGTGAGTTGCAAATTTTTCGAAATGCGTGAAGAAAATTCTCAAAAACGTAGGTTTTCTTCAAGCGCGTGAAGGAAATTCTCAAAAACGTAGGTTTTCTTCACGCGCGTGAAGAAAATTCTCAAAAACACAGGTTTTCTCCACGCACAATGCGTGAAGAAACGCCCAAGACCCTAATTTTTCAATCTAAATTCTTGATAATACGGTCACGTGATTTTTTTTGGGCTATGATATTGTGAGAAAAAGTCTTAAAAGAGTCTTACATCGATAATATCTGAAAAGAATACTTGAACAATTCTAAGACTTATTTCACATTACAGCATAGGCATAGCTAGCATTTCCACCATTCGATTTTGGGCCAAAATCGACTAAACAGGGTTGTGTTTTGAAATATAGATGTATANAAGAGCACGATTCCCACAAGTTCACTTTTTCTGCTACTTTCGAGAACTTCTATCACATTACACGAGTCACTTTACTAGACGACTTTGAACCAAACAATATATTTTTTAGACAGAGCGATAAGACAATCATTTGAAGTTTTTATATGAGTTGTTTAGGATATAAATTAAGGTTAACTTTCACTCCTTATCCTCCCTTGCACTTCTTCTGTGCTCGTACACCCTGGATCAGCGGCCTTCGTCCAAACCGAGCTGCCATCCCCGACCGTACTTTTCTATCCCTCCCCACTTTTTTGTCTATCTTTTCCGCTCTAAACCCACCGGCAAACACACCGGCGATCGACAAATCTACGACAAAAGCCACCTTTCTAACAGCTTGCAACTCCGGACGGTCAACATAATATCATCTCGCTACTTTTTGTCTTTCTTTATCCCTCTTAAACTTCCTCTTTAACCCCTCGTTTTAAACCAACAAGAATTGTTTTTTTTAATTGCTATAGCAATTGGGCTGAATATTATTTTAAGCTATTTGAAAAATGTATGTTAATAATGAAACTTTGCTAATATGGCTCCGATTTTATAAGTATGGGCGATTCGTCGCATATATCAATCTGGGTAAGATTCATGGGGGGTCCAACTTAAAAAAAAAAGAAGTTTTCCCCCCTACGAGTATAAAATGAAGAGAAAAAATTGTTCTACAATTTTGGCGAATAAAATCGATCCATCACACCAATATCTCGCATCTTGAATTTCTTAACTTAAAGTCGTTAAAGAGGACTGAGAGTGCTTCAAAATTTATTTCTCTGGGGCATCGAAATAAAACAAAATGAAGAATTGCAGTTTAGTAAACAGTACTCGAGAAAAATTTTGCGATTATTTTTGAAGCGCTAGGACCCAACTGGAAGATTAGTTTAACAAGACTGTACTCACGCATCAAGTTACGGTCACTACGGCACTGCAGACCGCTAATCGCGCCACGCAAGCCTTCTCACATCATACGCTACTCCTACATACTACTCGCTAAGCGAAGCAAAATCACAGCATCAGAGACGCGTACTTCAACCCAACGCATTAGGGTCGGCCCCCGCACGTTGACCGTACTTCATCTTGTTTCTTGTAATAACTCTACGCGGCTTCTAGATTTGAACACAACACCATACACTCTTATTAGAGAGTAGAACACCTCGTCGTAAAAAGTTATTCTTAGAAAATTGAATTTGTTATACTATTATAGTATTACAGCAGAGAATTATATAAATTACAGGATGTTAAGTATGACAATGTTATCAGCAACACTAACATACACAAACTATAGAAACTCAGCATACGCAGACAGCAGCTCACTTTAATAACTGATTGCGAGAGATTAGGCCAAATTTTTGAAAAAGCGGGCCTATTTTTCACCAGCAACAAAAATGTTAAGCACCCTCAATCCACTTGAGGGGCCGGTGCATTTTGACAAATTTGCACTTTTTCGTTTTTTTCTCATGATGGTACCCTCTCTTGCCACTTCAGAATTTTCAAAATCAAATCGTCTTTAATAAATGTGAGGCTGTTACGTTTCGAGTACTTTACGTTCGGTCTAAATAGTAATTCTTTTCAGATCTTTTATTTTTACTTTATATAAATCCCTTTAAAAAACCAACTTGAAAAAACGGGATATTTTGGGTTGAAGGTGTCAAAGTTGAGATCAAATAATTGTTTTTATTTTTATTAATAGAACCGTGAAAAAAACGAGGTCTCGGCCATCAACCGAATTCAACGTTATTTTTTATTGGTTTTGTACTATTTCTCTACTGAAAAATCGAAAATTTAAATTCGGGAAAAAATTTGAAAAAAACCGAAATTTTTGGCAGCATCCGGGGGGGTAAAAAGAAAGAAAGTATTTTTTCATGAGATGAATGAAATAATTGAAATTCAGTGGTGCGAACCGGCTTTAACAATTTTGGAAAGTTTGGGTGAAATAAAAAATCTATTGTTTATTTTGATTAACGAGGTCAAACATATTTCTCCAATACGCGTAGTTCAATTTGCAAAAATTATGATTCAGAGTATAAACAAAGCGGCAGAACCAAAACGAGGACATATTTGAAATCTGAAGTAAATGTTGAATTCTTAATATTTTTTAGCCTGATGATTCCAGAAAATAAGTTTTGAAATTTTGAACAAGAATAAGATTTTCAAAAATATTTACAATTATTTTTGACTAAAATCACAAAACCATGACATATGAATTTTCAAAATAGCATGATAAAAAATATGTGGTCAGCCTACGCGAAATAGTAAAAAGTGGCCATTTTGAAATAGTGTTGTTTCCGTTTGATTTGAATAAAAATCTTGAAAAAAAATTTGAAACAAAAAATAATGCATTTTTTTTTATAATGTTTTGGAATTTTTCCAAAATTTGCTCATAAATTTGTCGAATTCGACCATGTTAAATTCGAAATCCAAATTTCTTAAAGAAGCAATAATTCATCAAGAGCCCCATATGCGTATCTTGTCAAAATGCCAACCGACCCCTTAAGGTCTCTCATAGCAAATTCCTATTATAGAAAAAGTGGAAGTTCGGTTTGCTTCAAAAGTATTTGCAGAAATTATAAAAATCTCTCAGCCTGTGCAAGTGTCCTCCGCACTAGCTGTTTGGAATTTACAGGTGTGCATCTTGCGGTTCATTGAAAGCCAAATACTTCAGTTAGTAACAAAATCATAGTGCTCTAATATCTTAGAAAAAACTATGGTGATAACCCATTTTCAAGCCCGATTTATACACGGTATTTTTCGTAACCGGCTAGGGGGAATCACAACCGCGTCGGGAGATTAGTTATTTAAAGTCATTACGAGAAATTATGCAAAGCTTAATTTCACGAAATAATCCCGAATTATACAATCAAAATATCCCCTTGAAGCGACGGTGTAATCTCGCCTTGACACGCTCCAGCCTTTTTATTAAGAAATTGTTCAAAAGATACAATTTTTAAGAAATACCAGGTTTTAGAAAAATTAATCCTTCGAGTCTAGGCTTCACATCCGAGTATACTTTGCCTGTCCTCAGTGAAGACCCCTCTCAGGGCTAATCTTTTTTAAAAAATGCTTTGATTGGTTACCAAAGCCTTGGTGATAAGAAAAAAAATCGAATGTCTCACAAAATAAAAAGATGAAAAATTAGAAGCATTGAGTTTGGTCCAACCCTGTATAAAACGATCAAACTGCGAGAATTAATTTATGAATCCACCGATGGTATCATCTCATGAATGTACATCAGCGCACCATTCGATCTAGGTATTCGTCAACGTATTAACTGAGCCAAAAGGAAGTAAGAAAAAAGGGTCTATTAATGCTATCGTTACTCGACCGAGATGCCTCGACTCAATAATAAGCTGTCAGACTCTATTATATAATCCGACACTCTCACACTATAGATATTAGGGGTTTTGCCTTAACCCTCCAAGGCATATACCACTTTAAATCAGTCAAAAATGATCGAAAAAATGATCGGCAGAAACTCTCCCCTAAAACCACTTCATATAATTACCAATGCTTAATGCTAAAGGCATATTTTTAAAATTTTTCGGATACTAGGTTCAAATTTTTCTGAGAGTTGACTTGTAAGGCGATTTTCTGCATAAGTTTTATTCCCGAAAAATATTTTGTGATCAAATTTGGAGAATTGGAAAATTTTCAAATAAGCCAGTTTCTTAGGAAAGTGGGTTTTTGACTACAATTTGTAAGAAAAGATAAGCCTTGCACCTGGTACTATCGGAGCCAAAATAGATTTGTTCTCGGGGAGTGGAAATTGTCAAAAATACGTCGTTATTCCGATATGTCAATATGGATAAAATGATTATGTTTTTGAAAAAATTTATTTGAAGAAGCTTATTTAGAGAAATATTTTTTGATTCTCAACGAATATAACTCGCAATCAAACAAAGAGGTATTGAGGTAGAACAGGCAGCACTGCGCAGCTATAACATAACATACAACTGTCCTGAAGCCCTACCCATGGAGGTAGTATAAACCGTGCGATCTTAACATTTTACGACGATTCATTCAAAAACACGGTTTCTTTCCTGAGAATTAAACATAGAAATTGCTAGAATGATGGATATTTTTTTTCGAAAATTTAACTCTTTAAAGATTGATTATAAAGGAAATTGAGAAGGTTGATCTGTATAAGAGCTCTTTCTGTAAACAAGCAGCTCAAATATAGCTCCTGAAGACTATGTACACGCCTCGTTGGAATTTTTTTAAATATGCATCGGAGAGTGTAAGTTCATTTTGAGGTCAAGCAAATTGTTCGTCGTTTTTTATGCTTTTTAGATCAAGTTCAATATATATAAGAGAGGAAAATGAGGAAGAGTTTCAAGATCGGGCTAAAAGAAATCTTTATTTGCTACGATTAATCAAAAACACTTGGAAACTAAGATACGGAGGGACAAAATAATTATCGCACATATCAGCAAGATCTTGCCGCCACTATCACTCCAGAAATCATTTCACTTTGGCAAACAAATTTCCGTTATGTATCCAGTACAAAAGGGTGCCCAATAGTCGCCGATATTGCTCAGAATATCACGCCCAAATTGTTTGGGCAAAAAGACTTTCGGCGATACTTGGCCCCCCTGTCTACAACTTTTGTAAAAAACATAAAATAATTTGTATCGAAAATAAACTGGTCAAATAGATGACCGTAATATTTCAATTCAATTTTTATCAGTCGATTAAATCATCGGATTTACATGAATTTTTATCTTGGATTTGGATTTAAAGTGTTAAATGCATTGTGTCGCCTTACGTTTTAAAGTGTCACTTAGAGTCCTGACCAAGCTTGAAAGCGGTGCAAAAGGCAAAAACGCCCGGGATTTTGGTATACGGTTAAAAATGGACGCAGGTTGTGCCGCGAAAAGTAAACATTTGCCTCGTTGAAGCTAAACTCAGGCTGAGTTCAACTCGAATGCTATAAAAATGATAAGATTGATAAATGCCCGTGAATTTATCAATAAGCTGGTGTTTGCCAAATTTAACTGTAAGTTTAAAAATAGTTATTTATTCATACTTTGAATACAAAAAATATCACTTTTAATAATTTCCATACGAATAATTTTTGATAATTTTAATAATATTTTAATTTGCACAAGTTTTAACCAAACATTTTGATAATCCCTTTATCACTTTTATGGTTAGAATGCGTAGCCACAAGGTTAAAATCACACGTTTGAAAGGAGTAGTGGCTACGCATTATAAACCAAAAGTGGATAAAGGATATATCACAAGATATAATCGATATTAATTCTCAGACAAACATTAAGAGAACATTTTATTAGACTCATTCTTCTCCATATCTACTATTGAGAACACAATTAGAGTATGTACCTTCATTAAATATTCGAATGTTAACCAACCGCAAATCACCTTCACTATATACAAATTTAAAAATCATAAAAAAAATCGTTGAGACATTACTCGTTTATCCACCCACATATTATATCACAACAACCAAAAAAGACATACTGAGATGACATACATTTAGAATGGAGATTATAACATTATAACACAAATATATACATTATTATATAACCTTAGATCTACTACAAACCCACAACACTAATAACAACTAAAATTAATCATAAACATATATACACAACACAGACGCCAACACCACGATCGTAAAGAGAACATAAACCGAAGAATAAGTAATACGAATATAATTTTAAATAACGGAGAAAGTATACACTCTTTGGAGATAATTACTAGGATTAGTTGTGGATCAGAAAATCCTAACATCCTCAGATGGAGATATAAGTAGGATCCTTAATAAAGGGGTGAAGTAGATTATGAATAAGATTATTGCAGTTTTTTTCATTTTCTTTTTTTTTCTTGATAAGAAACTTTTTGCACTATTGAAAATTTTTTCGGATTAAAAAACTTTCTCAAATGAAAATTGCACCTTTTGTGCTTTCTTCGTGTAATCTGATTATTTTCAAATCGATTTTTTTAAACTTTATAATCGTCCTTTGCAAAACACTCAACACGGGAGATTTTAGGTTGAAAGGCGCTAGAAATAAGTTGAGGAAATTGGAGGTACGAAACCGAAAAAAAGGTCTCGACCACCGAATTCAATTTATTTTATTCAGAAGTTGGTACTATTTCTACGTCAAAATCGAAATTTTGAAAATCTTAAAAAGATTCGAAAAAAAACGAAAGTTTGGCACATGTAAGAAATTTCTTCTAATTAAATATTTCTAATTGAATTTTTTGACCAGAAAGTCACAAAACAGGCCATAGATTTCAAAAGAGCATAAGAAAAATAACCAGCTAAGCTACCGACATACAGACAAGAAAACGTCCATGACACTGAAGCCCATTATTGTAGAGTTTTTTTTTGTGATTTGAAAGCAAATATTGAAAAGAATTTTGTGGGACGAAAGAAAAATAAGGCATTTTTTCATAATGTTCGGACTTTTATCGAAATTTTCTCATAATTTGTTCGAATTTGAAAAAGTTTTAAATTTTGAAGTCAAAATTTTGCTTAAAAAGCCATAAATGCAAAAATTCGGTAAGTTACAAAAGTGCCTGGATTGACACATCACTTTGATGGTATATTGAGAAGAATGTATAAATGCAGTAAAAGTTTTCATCAAGGCCATATGCGTAATCTGTTCAAAATGCCACCGACCCCCTTAAGTTAACAATCACTCGTGTTCAGATAACTCGATTTGACGATCTGACAAGAATTCTCCGAAAAGTTAACGCCACTAAGATATTTTAAAGAAAAATAATATCGCACTGAATATAATATCATGTTTTAGAACCAAAAAAGGTTACCCTTTGAGCACAGAGCACAATTTATTGGTATCTAGGGCGCAGATTTTTTTTTTCGGAAGTTAAATTTTCTAAATTAACCTTCAGTATCATCATGAAGAAAGTTAATTATTATTTAAGTGAATTTAAGCATCGAAAAATTGTCTACAGTTGTACTTCATAACCATATTTACTTGAAATAATAGAAAAAATGTAATAATCTGCTTTAATAGGAAAAAAAAATATTTTTTATCAAAAATCATGATTTTTTCATCAAATTTTTTGACTTATTTATAAATTTACTTTTGATTTATGAGGAAAGACCCCAAGGTTTCATTTTTTGATCATGACTTGTTGTTTTTTTGACCAATCAAACCCGCCGTATTTTCCGAAAATTTAGTCATCTTTTGAAATACTAAAAAAAATGAACGAAATGTACTTTTTGGTTTTCCCATCCACAATATATTCGAGATCTAATTTTCAAGAACAGCCATAATTCCACTCCACAACAACCCTTTTAAGAGTGGTGTCGATGATTTGAGCCTCTTCCAAGATCATTTCCGCCATAACTAGCAAAGCGTAAGATGTATTCCCAAAACTTTGTAATCTAAAGAACAGACTTTTCCAACGGTCGATTTCGAATTTAACATTAATCTGATACAATCCCAACCTACTGCCGACACCTAACGCTTTAAAAAGCTTCTTAAAAAACTCAACCATTTTCGTACCTTCTCCTTCATTTTCACATTTTTCATTAATTTTTTGTGGTGTAGGCTCCAAAGAGCCTAAACATACATAATGCAACATTGCCTTTTTTTCGAAATTTTTGCTTTTTGACGGCCAAAAAGCCAACAAAAACGAAAACTAAAATTATTGATTAATTTATGATTTAGGAATTAAAAGTGCGCATTTTTTTTGACGGACCGAGTAAAAATTGCACTAATCCTAAAAGTGTTTGTCATTTAGAAAAAAATATTTATTTGAGCGTGCAATTTTTTCGTTTCTTAAAATTTTTCGAAAATTACGGTCAAAAAGAAAGTTGACATGGCCCCCACGAACGCCGAGATCAAAATATCAAGAAAAAACTCTCTAAGCATTCATTGTCAAACAAGTTTTTGTGCTTTCAGAGCTGCAGCTAATGAGGTTCACAACTGTCAATCTAGAACTGATGGAGGAGATAGCCTTTTGACTGAGCCTTCCAGTTCTGAGCCTCCAAATTGGCTGTCAAAATTTTACTTGTTTGTTTTTTCGCGTTGTTTTGTCCGCTGAAGGCCAAAAGCAATTCGAAAAACGAAGCGGTATCTGCATTATAGTAAGGAGCTTCTCTGGAGCCGACACAAAAAAATAATAAAAATATGAAAATTGAAGGAGGGAGAACTGCGTTTGGTATTTTTACAGAAACAGTTTTAAAAGCGTAGGTTTGATGGCGGTAGGTGGATTGTTATCAAATTACTGTTTAATTTTTTGGAAAATCACCTGTGAGAAGTTGGTTCGGTAAATGTTCAAAGGTTTTTAGTTCGTATCGAGCCTTTCCCATGTCCAAAAATAGCTTCGTTAAAGGTCAGTATTCCAAAAACATTTGACTAACAAAACCAACCTTCGCGGTAATTTGATTTACAGTAATTCTGATACAATCACTACGCCGAACTACGCTGTTAAAAACTGTCCTTAAAAAGACACGCAGTTCGTACCTACTCCTTCAATTTTCATCATTTTTTATTATTTGTTTGTGTCAGGCTCAAGAAAAGCCTCAAATAATGCAAAGGCGCCTTTTTGTTTTAACATTTGCTTTCGCCGACAAAAAAAGGGCGAAAAAACGCAACAATTTATAATTTTGAAATGGTCAGTTTTGGAGGTTCCAGGCCAAACGCTATCTCCTCCACCATTGAGAGATACAGTTCGACTCATAGCAGCATCTAAAAGCAGCAAGCATTGTTCGACAATAATGTTTTTTTTTAATTTTGCTTCGGCGTTCTTGGGGCCATTGGTACAAACGGCCGTATTATGTTTTTAATTTTATTTTTTTTGGATAATCCATAAAAAGGATTTTTTTGTTTTTATTTTATAGAAAAATGAGCTTCAAACTGAGAGCCGGAATAAAGGGAGATTTCATGTTTTAATATAAATTTTGTTAAAGAATGAGCCAAAATTGGCCAAAGGACATAAATGGGATTTTAAATGTTTTTTTGCTTAATTTGTTTAAAAATAAGCCCAAAGATCGGGTCCAAGCAGATAAATCAGTGGATTATGTTTTTAAATTAAATGTTGTTTTGAAGAAGATGAGCTAAAGAGGATCGGGCACGAAGGTCCGCATAAAGGGCGGATTTTATGGTGTTCCAACATATTATGTAGAGAAAAGCATGAGCCCACAAAATCGATCCGAGAAGCACGATAAAAAGGTGGAGTTTATGGGTTTTTGGTATAATTTCTGGGTCTGAGAGTCGGTCTCGAAATCAGATAGTAATTTTTACTTTTTTAACTTATGTTGTTTGAGAATGGACAAAATTGGGCCAAAGCCGATAAAAGGGGATTTTCATGTTTTTTATTCTATTTTGTTGAAAAATAAGGTCCTTATGCCGAAGGCCAAAACAAGGCGTTTTAATGTTTTTATTAATTTTATAAAATGAGCCCCAAAATTAGCTGAAGTTCGATAATAGGGATGTGTATGTTTTATTTTAAATTTTGTTGAAAAATGAGCTATCCAAACCGAAGGCCAATAAAGGGAGATTGTCATGTTTTATATTTAGATTTTGTTTAAGAAATGAGCCCAAACTTGCGGAGGGCCAAATTAAATGGGATTTTAATGTTTTGGTTATTTGGTTGAAAATAAGCCCAAAAATCGGTCCAAGGCAGATTAAAGGGGATTCATGTCTTGTATGACAAAATTGATTGTTGAAAAAATGAGCCCTAACTCGGCCGAAGGGCGCGCACATGAAAAAGTGATTCAAAGTGTTTTTAACATAATTATGAAAAAAAAATGAGCCCCCAAAATCCCGCCGAACGCGCCGATAAACAAGAGGAGTGTACTGCTCCTCTTTTCTGCGTTTCCATCCTCTCGCTAAAAACTCAACACCACCACCTCGCTCGCACGCTCAGATAAAAAAGGGAATTTTACTTTTTTTAATTTAATGCCCTCGCACCTCAAACGACAATTCGGGGACGCGAATTTTTTAAATCATGAAAACGAGATAGAAATAATTTATCCACAGACTTTTTAATATGAAATGTGTCATAGAGTTCGCAATTCTTATTTGAGTAACGATTTCACAGAGTTTTGATACGACTAACCGTCCAAAAAATAATTTTTTCTACTTTTATTAGAATTTTTGCCAAATTTTTCGGAAAAAAAATTCTAGCGTATATACAACCATAAAATGAAACTTTTGAGGATACCAAGATTCAAGGAAATTACCTGGGGCTACTCCTGGTACTAATTATTTTTTTCTTAAGTCTTTATTAAAGTTTTATTTTTTTAAGTGATTCTCTCAATAGAGTGATTTCTCTCTTTATATAGAACTCAAGAAATAAAAAACAATGCAATTGCGGCGAATAATTATTTTTTGAAAGAATGCTGTTTGACTTTAAATGTTAGAATCCGATGGAAAGCGACAAACCAGAGCAAGCTGAAACTCGATATTCTCGATTCAATGGCCGAGTAATCAAGCCTAGACGAGTCAGGTGGGTATTCTTTTTAGGGACTAAGAGATGTTGGAATCAAATAATATTTATTTTATCGCTTAAAATTAGGTTTTTTTCAATTTCGAAATGTACTTTTTGACCCACAGAAAAAAGGAACTATGCCCTGTTAGTGGCTATCAGATAGAGCATATTTGTATCAGAGAAGCATATTCCAGAAATCCAAGTTGGACATATTTATTTATAATGTGCCATATCACGCTGGAAAAATGCGTTTTGAAAAAAAATTAACTGTTATTTTAATGGGCTTATATCGATCAAGAGATAAGTTAATATTTTGGAGAATATGAACTTTTTGTTACTTTGTTATTTCCCATTTCCCGTGTAAGCGAGTCAAAGTTCAAGTCGAAACTATTCTATTCTTTTTCTGATTTTTGGTGCGTGCATTTTGGCGCGGAGAATACGAAAACGTATGTTTTTTAAGGCAATTGACGATGAGCTTATTTTCAATTAGAAACAAACCATATTTCAATAGCCAGTGTCCTATTTAATCTTGGGTAATACACCTGAATAATAATAACCTGAACTAAACCTTTTGTTGTCTTGCATTTACGAGTACAGCCCGAATAAAAAATTAGAATAAAAAAATTATTAGCCCTGCAATTTAAATCTATCATCTGATCTCAGTCATGGAAAAGTAATGATATTCTATCGCCGTGTTAATATGAATTTCAATGGTTTTGTGGGACGTGGGAGGTTAAATCAGTGTTGAAAAATGACGCAGAAACTATCGGCCGAGAGGCCGAGAAGAGGGATTTAAGTTTTTTTTTTATTCTATTTGTTGAAAAATGAGCCTCAATCAGCCGAAGGCCGTAAATGGGGATTGTTGTGTTTTTATTTAATTTCATTAAAAAATGAACGCCTAAATCGGCCGAAGGCCGATAATGGGCGATTCTCCATGTTTTAATATTTAATTTGTAAGAATGTATGTTTATATTCACTCAATAGTATATAAATACTATAAATATAACTTGTTGCAAAAATTAGCCCCCAAATCGCCATAGGCGATAAAAGTGGATTATATGCTTTTTCAATAATATTTTGTTTAAAAATGAGCCCCAACTCGGCAAGAAGGCGATAAAAGGGACATAATATTTAAATTTAAATTTCGTTGGAAAGAATGGCCCTTAAGGCGTAGTGGCGTGTCGGCTGATTTTGACTCTTTCAATAGGCTACTTTGGACAAACTAGCAGAAGGCTGATGATCCAAAAAGAACTTTGTACTAACAACAACCAATTTCATCGCGTGAATTTGAATCTTAACCATCAATCTCATAATTCCCACGCCGACAACTCTGCTACGCTTTTAAAAAGCTTCTTCAAAATACAGCCGTCAGTACATACTTCTCCTTCAATTTTGCCATTTTCATGTTACTATTTTTTTGTAATGATCAGGCTCGTGGAGCCTCCTTACTAATGCATAAGCGTGTCTGTTTTCAACTTTATGCCTTTGGGGGACAGCGAACCAAAATAAAATTTCTTGAAATGCGTCAGTTTGGGAGGCTCAGGCAGCCTCACCAAAAGGTATCTCCTCGCACAGTTTAGGAGAATAAGTTTCGTCATACGCATGAAGCACAAACCTTGCTTGACAATGCCATTAAAGAGTTTTTTTTTAAATTTTGATTCGGCGTTCTTGGGGGCATGTCAACTTTATTTTGACTTCACAAATTTTTGCAAGAAAAAAACCCGAAAAAAGCTTCAAAATTATTTTTCTGTAAGATAAACACTTTTGGTGGGCATTTTTAATCTCGGTAGGCGTAAAAAAACAAATAAGCGCACTTTCAATTTAAATCATAAATATCATCACTAATTTGTTTTCGTTTTTTGGCTTGTTTTGGCCGCCAAAAGCAAAATTCCGAGTAAAAGACCATAATTGCATTATGTGTGAGGCTTCTTTGGAGTCTGACACAAAAAAATAATGAAAAATGGTGAAAATTGAAGGAGAAATTCATTCTGAGTGTTTTTTGTGGAGGCTTTTAAAACGTATGTGTAGCGTAGTGGGATTGTATCAGAGTACTGTTAAATTACAAATCACCGTGAAGAGTCATCTTCAAGATGCAAAAGATTTTGGGATATCACTGATATCAGCTTGCTAGTTTATTCAAAAATAGCTTCGTTAATGTCATAATTGCCGACACCTCACTCCCTAAAAGGTCGATGACAAGTTTCATCAGTATAGCTTGATAATTGAGGGAACGTTAATCCGCCTAA
Organism: Oikopleura vanhoeffeni; assembly: GCA_004367855.1. NCBI lineage: Eukaryota > Metazoa > Chordata > Appendicularia > Copelata > Oikopleuridae > Oikopleura > Oikopleura vanhoeffeni. Next base: position 50,067 of record SCLH01002275.1, read on the forward strand.
TTTTAAAAAAAATTGGTTCTCCAAATTTTTAAGGTTTTTGGTTCTGGGAACTTAAATTTTTTAAATAATTCGAGTCGAATTATTCGACAAGTAATTATTTTTCTAAATTCACCGCCAGAGAAAGCTCCATAATTCTAAAAAGTTTAGTTAAGTTAAAGTTAATGGACTTTGGAAAATAAAAAGTAGGCGGATAATTTTAGGCGCGATTAACGGTGTCCCTCTGACAATTTTTTACCAATAGAATCTTGGGGTCGACACGTGGTCGCGACGGTAAAATAAAGTACTTCTCAAAAGCTAGAACTGACCCGAGCACCCATTTTAGAAAATCTTGAAAATTTTACTGAAAGTAAGAAGAAATTTTCAAAAAATCGATCAAGGGTTGACCCGTTAACCTTATAAGATTTTCACAAATCTCATACCATTTAAAAATCAAAAAGTAAAACATGTTACAGGTAGTAATACTAATATTTACGATATTATTCAAAATAAAACTTTGAATTCCTTTATTTTATATGACCTATTTAGTATTACTAAATACTAGTAAAAATAAAGGAATCAAAGTTTTATTTTCAATAATTACATATTAGTAGACTGCATGGCCGTTTAGCTCAGTTGGTTGAGCGTGTGCAATTAACGCGAATGTCGCGGGTTTCGACCCCCGTAATGGCCATTCTTTTTTCTGACGCCTTTTTATTTTATTCTAGATTTACAGAAGTAAGAATTATCAAATGTTTATCAAGTTTTTCTTTTCTGATTCGGTTCAGGAAATTTCCCTGCTCTCACACGGAGATATAAAGCTTTTTTCATGCTTATTGTCGGATGTTGTTTCGTGCATTTTGCTAATCATTTTGCTTAATCAACATTCTGTTAAGATATAGGGCATGCGAGACGTATCTGTATGTTGGGTTCGGAAATATGTTCTTTCGAAAATGCGTTAAATTTCATCAAAGAAGCTCCCTCAGTTCATGTTTCGCATTCAAGATTATCCAAAAATTTTTTCTGGCAACTATTAACTGAAATAATTTATATCGATAAAAAATTTGGAACTATTAAAAAAAACCAAATCACACGATTTTCAACTTATTTCAAGAATTTTGTATTTGATATACAAGGGTACGCCACGGTGCTTTTTTTTAGGGCGAACAGGAAACATTAAAATTACCTATGATGAATTGATATGAAAGAAGGAGAACGGTTTTTAACTTTTCGAAAAAAAAAAATTTTGCCCGAGCCGATTTTTTTAAGTCTCTGGTCGCTGATTGAGCGGTGAGGCACATTGATTAAACCGTTGCCAGAACGAATTCCTTGCAATTCTAGCAATTCTGGTTAATAATAAAAAATCTTGTAAAAAAAATATTTTGGACCTTTCAAAATCGCAAATGAAAATTTTTCCGAAATGCGTAGGTTTAAAATGCAGTATAAACCGAGGAATTTGTTACTTTTTTTCGAGTTTAACCCCTAAGGAACCATTAATTATGCAATTGTAATTTTATAAAGTTAAACTCAAGAAAATAATGAATACTTACATTAAGAATATTAATATAAGGTAAAATTTGTACGAAGAAAATTTGTGGTGATATTTTTGAAGAGTATCACTTCTCCGGTTTGACCGGAAATGAAATTTAAAATCTTTGTTTGATGAGTAATTAATACATTTTGGTGGGTTCAGGGTGAATTGACTCGAAAAAAATTTTGGGAATTATTTTTGAAGAGTCAATCACTTCCGCGTTTGACGGAAGTGAAATATTAACTGTTTGGTGGTATATATACATTTTGATGGATTTTAGTAGACGAATAACTCGAAAAAATTTTGGTTGAATTTTTTGATAGTCATCACTTCCGGTTTTACGGAAGTGAACTTACAATCTAAATTTGATTAGTTATAATGAGATTCGGGTTGAATATATTTATTAGGGGAAATTATTCGAAAAAAATTTTGGTGATATTTTTGATGAGTGCATCACTTCCGGTTTTACCGGTGAAAGTGAAACTTTAAATCTAAATTAATGTTATAGAGATTCGGTGATGAATTTAAGGGTGAATTATTCGAAAAAATTGAATGATATTTTGATGAGATTATACTCCGGTTAAGACCGAAGTAAATCTAAATCTAAATTTGATAAGTAATACTGTCAATTAAAGTAAAATTTTAGATTAAAAAACTCGGAAAAAAATTTGGGTGATATTCTTCTCAAAAATAAACACTTCCGGCGTTCAACGGAAGTTGAACAAAAATACTATTTATGATAATGTGCATTTCTCCAGTTTTGGAATTTTTACATATTAAAAAGGTTTCTTAGCAGATTAATGTGACTGAACCATTTGATATAGGAATTGTATTGAGGGCTTGAATCTGCAATTCAAAACTCATATTTGTTAAAATCTGATACTACATCTGATCAGGCAAAAAAAAATCGAGTTTTATACATCAGAAGTCTATGTTTTTAGTCTGTTGAAGTTCTAATGCTTACATTTAATTTATTTAACAACATTTACTATCGACCCAAATTGAAGCTTTTTCAGCACTTTTTCAATTTTTATAAGTTCACAAGCAGCTCGCCAAAATAGACACTGTTTATGTTTTTTGACAACTGTAGCTTATTTTCAATTTTATTAAGGTAATTTTTTATAATTTGCATATATATTTTGCGGACATAAGTTTTGTCATCATCAGGGCGTATTGTACCAATACTAAGATTTTGTGCAGAATTTTAACACCATGAAAACATTCTTGTTAGAAAGACATGTGATACAGTAGATTACATGTATTTTGATGAAATTCTTAAAATAAATTCATTTGTTCATGCAGGTTTGAAGATTTCAAAATCTGCAGAAATTTCGAAGTTGCTTATGTTCTGCTTTGTATGCTCCCAAAGCCGAAAGGTTGAATTTTGCAAGGCCTAAGAGAATTGTGGTGGCATATTCGAGGCGAGCTCGATTCAAGTTTTGCGCATTACCTTCGACCAGTTCAAGTAAAATCTATTCAAAACTACTTAGTGAAATCAACGATAATTTATTAGTTTATGAATGAAATGACCTGTCACAAAACCGGCGTAGGCGTGGGGAGGAACAAAATAATATAAATGTTTCAATTTACTTTTTAAAGAACCAAAAAATCAAACCTAAGAAGACTCAAATTTTTTAAAATTTTGGACCATTTTTTTTCCAAATTTTCAAAGCTTGCGCGCTCTGGAATGAAAGTTGAGACTCATTTGTTAAAATTTTTTTTAAAAAACACATCGAGTTTCTTACACGGTTTGTTCGAGATATAAGAATGCAAAAAAAAAATTAAATGAAAACTCAATGCCCTGGAAAATTTTATGGCGAACTTGTCGCAAAATCTAAATATTTTGAGAAATTCCTAGAGTTCGAACAATGGAATAAAATTCGCCCTTGAGTAGTTGGACTACAGCAGTTTTACAGTAAATCTCAAGAATTTTCAACATGTTTTTCGTGCTTTTTTTGAAAGCGTGAAATACCTTTTAAAGGATTCGAAATTACCGGTTTTTAATTCGGTTTTAACTGGTGAAATGGCACTTAGTAGAACTTTCAAACCATAAAACTTGCGCAGGCGAGGTTTCGGTCACCGTGTTTCTGTAAAAGACCTTCAAAAACACTTTCATACCGTTGGGACCCCTTAAGGCATATAGAAATTTGAATTGAGCTTAATGGCGTTAAGGGGGTAGCAGACATTGTGGCAGATGTGACATATTTTCGGCTGATTGAAAGAAAAAAAATGTGAAATTTTTAATTTTTATCTTCAATAAATATGTTAATTCTTGCTAACGTAATATTTTTAATTTCCTCAACATACTAGTAGTATCTGTAAAAATATCAAAACCAATTTCATTATAACTCCATTTTCAACTTGACCCGATGTAAGAATTTTTCGACAATTTTTGACAAATGAAGATGTTAGATTTTTTAAAACAGCAGTCAGAAAATATGTAAACATGCACGAAAAAATTTGGCTATTTTTTTGTTTTTATTCACAGATTTAAGAAAAAAATTGGAGAGAAAATGCGTGAAAATTTAGTAATATTTTGATTTTTTTTTTAAATTTTCAGACTTTTGTCACTTGAAGAACAAATTAATCATTAGGTTTTTGTTCCAGACCTCGAACATCCTAATTCACTCCAATGCAATAATCAATGAAGGTTTAACCTGTAATGTGCTGATTCTGATAGTTTCGGTTGATAAGTAGCCCCAGCAATTCAAACATTCTACACCCACAACCCTCTTAATTCGAAACGTATCGACCTTCATTAAATAATCATAAATTTTTTGCTTTATATTTTAATGCAATTTTTTTTGTGAATTTCTGGATTAAGAATCTTTGGGTTCTTGAAACTTACCAAACTTTATTTAAAGGAGCTAAAAGATGCTCGAACCAAAATTTGGTTGATGAATTAAATAAAAAATTATCCAGTAAAATTTGAAATTCAAATCGAGCCTTACATTTGTGAACAAACAAATTTTTCCTTCAGGTTAAATTTATCAACTTACATTAATGATAATGCATTTTTCACTTGTATAGGTGGCGTTACATTACAGCGAGGCAGTGTGGTTGAAAACTGATTGATTCTTTAAATTTGATATGCTAGGTTTTCTTAATTAACTTTTTATATTTTTATCAATTAACATCAAACAACCCCCTTTATATGTTCAAACTTAAATTCTTACTTTGCAACATCCTCTAATAACTTGAAACAATTTGGACAATATTCCAATTTTATAGGGCCTTCGGTATTTTTTCTCTTGCTCATATTTAAAGTTCTAGAAATTTTAGTAAGCTCGTTGTCAGACTTTGAGAAAAATATTTTGTTGATATCAAATTGCCCCCACATATTCTAGAAAAAGTTAAAATTCGTAGCGTTGCTTTTTGGTCACTTTTTATTAATTTCTTAAATCAAATTTTAAATGGTTTCAAATTTTTTTATATACAGTGTGTAAGATTTTTACCTTCTTTTTCAAAATTGGATAAATTGCTATCTGCTAATGAGAACGATTAATTTTGGCAAAAACCTACGTCTTTTCTCAGATTCAACCAATGAAAACGGCGGAATTCAAATTTATCCAATTTTTGAAAAAGAGAAGGGAAAACCTTACACCCTGTACATTTATCATATTATATATATGCTCATCATTCAAAACCGTATTTATATTATATTGAGATTTCGAATTTGGCTATAAAAATTAAGGCGCCACCACTTAATTGACCCGGTTTATCAGTTCGTATTAAGAATCCAGGGTGGTCGAAAAAGTTCCGATAACAGCCTAACAACCTGACCACATTCACTTCTGGAATGCTAGAGATTATTATGCTCACTAATAAATACAATTTAAGTTTTTTGTCCAATTTTGACTGTCATTTTTTCAATTTTCCAAGGAAATTTTTTATTAGCAGAAACAATTAAATTCACAGTGTTGAATTTCTTCCTCAAATTAATGTTGATGATCCTTCCGCTTTAACTAAAGTAATGAACATTTGGAAATATATCCAAATGATGATTGACCAGTGAAATCTATAAACGATTATTATTCATAGTCTATACTTACATTTTTTGCACAAATAATGTCTTCTAAGGGGCCACCGGAAGTGAAGAATCATTAGAATTTTATAAAAGTTTAATTAAACTTTATAAAATAAGTTTTATCTTCAATTCCGGTCAATCCGGCAGTGATGAGTCATTTGAAAATATCACCAAAATTTTTTTCAACAGATTTATCCTAAAATCTACTTCTGTGTTATATAACTTATAAAATAAAGATTTAAGATTCACTTCCGGTAAACCGGAAGTGATGAGTCATCGAAATATCACCAAAATTTTTTACATGATATTTCATCCCAAAATCCACGTCTATGTTTAATATTACTGATAAAATGAAGAATTTAACTTCACTTCCGGTAAACCGGAAGTGATGACTAATTGAAAACGTCCACCAAAATATCACCAAAAATTTTACATGAGATTTTATCCTAAAGTCCACTTCTGTGTATTATTATTACTGAATAAAATGAAGAATTAGCTTCACTTCCGGTTAAAACCGGAGTGAATGAGTCATCAAAAATATCACCAAAAATTTTTCTCTGTAAATTTCTACCCCCAAATTCTTATTTCATGTTATACTTTCCCTATAAATTTCATGAAGTCGTTAATTGTGGAATCACAATTATTATGCAATTTGATGTACCTTAGGGGTTAAATTTTGTTACGTCACAAATGACGTCATGAAAGTTTATTTTATCATTTTTAAAGGTTAATTTAACTTTTTTTGAGTAATTTTTTTTTTCATCGGTCGTCAAATTTTACTGGGCACCGCTCGTTAAATTCATTTTCACTCAAATACGGCGCAAACGGCTGTAAAAACGTTACCCAATCACAGAGCAGTATTTGAAAAATTCGCTCGGGCAAAAATTTTTTTTTCAAGAGTTGATAACCCTACTTCATTTTTTATTTTCAATTTATTATAGGAATTTTAATGTTTCCTGTTCACCTCCAAAAAAAGCACCGTGGGACGGTGTCTTATTATGAATATTTTTCGTAGAATGCGAATACTCGGGGTGGTGCTTCCGTTACGGAAATTCCGTACCAAAAATTGACAATTTCGAAAAAATTATACGATCATGTGTGATTTTTTAGGGCTCATGCGCATAGAATTTTTGAAAATTTTTTAATTTTTTTTTGTGGGCGTTTTAAGCGATTATAAAATTGAAAAAAATTTTGAAAAATATTTTTTTGGAAAAATTTTCGAAAATTTTTTTTTTTTTTCGAATTTTTAATAGCTTGAAACGCCCACAAAAAAAAAAAAATTTGAAAATTTTTGCCCTACAAATTATCAAAAATACTTAAGAATTTTTAACAAAAAAATTTCTAAAATTTTTTTTTCATACAACTTGGATCAACCGTGGATACTCATTGCTATCATCAAATAAGAGACTTAATGATCTTTCCATGAAAAAAAATCAGACTTAGGGAAGGTTAGGGAGGGTTTTATAGCCAAAAAACCTGTTTTTTAGCATAAAAATAAAATTTTGATGAAAAAAGACAATGTATTCGAAAAAATTCAAATTTATCGAACGCGCAAATAAAAATCTACATACATATGTAATGTTTTTTCTTGCGAAAAACATTACATACTGTAAAATCTAATTTCAAACACAACTGCTTTAAGTTTTAGAAATTTTTTTGTTAAAAATTCTCAAGTATTTTTGATAATTTGGTAGGGAAAAATTTTCAAAAAATTTTTTTTTTTGTGGGCGTTTCAAGCTATTTAAAAATTCGAAAAAAAATTTTTTAATTTTTTTTTCGAAAATTTTTCCAAAAAAATTTTTCAAAATTTTTTTCAAATTTTATAATCGATTAAAACGCCCACAAAAAAAAATTAAAAAATTTTCAAAAATTCTATGCCGCATAGCCCTAAAAAATCACATGATCCTATAATTTTTTCGAAATTGTCAATTTTGGTACGGAATTTCCGTAACGGAAAGCACCAACCCGAGTATTCGCATTCTGCAGAAAAATATCATAATAAGACACCGTCCCTTTATATCAAATCACAAAATTCTTGAAATAAGTTGAAAATCGTGTGATTTGTTTTTTATAGTTCCAAATTTTTATCGATATAAATTATTTCAGTTAATAGTTGCCAGAAAAAATTTTGGACTAATCTTGAATGGAAACATGAACTGAGGGAGCTTCTTGATGAAATTTACGCATTTTCCGATAGAAATATTCCGAACCCAACATACAGATACGTCTCGGCATGCCCTAATAATCTTACAGAATTTGATAAGCAAATGATTAGCAAAATGGACGAAACACATCCGACAATAATCATGAAAAAAGCTTTATATCTCGTGCTGAGAGAGGGAAATTTCCTGACCGAATCAGAAAAAGAAAAACTTGATAAACATTTGTAATTTTACTTTGTAAAATCTAGAATAAAATAAAAAGGCGTCAGAAAAAAAGAATGGCCATTACGGGGGTCGAACCCGCGACATTCGCGTTATTAGCACGACGCTCTAACCAACTGAGCTAAACGGCCATGCAGTCTACTAATATTTACATTAATTGAAAATAAACTTTGATTCCTTTATTTTTACTAGTATTTAGTATATACTAAATTAGTATATAAAAATAAAGGAATCAAAGTTTATTTTGAATAAATGTAAATATTAGTATTACTAATGTAACATGTTTTACTTTTTGATTTTTAAATGTATGAGATTTGTGAAAATCTTATAAGGTTAACGGGTCAACCCTTGATCGATTTTTGAAATTTCTTACTTTCAGTAAAATTTTCAAGATTTTAAAATGGGTGCTCGGGTCAGTTCTAGCTTTTGAGAAGTACTTTTATTAATTACCGTCGGCGACCACGTGGTCGACCCCAAGGATTCTATTGGTAAAATTGTCAGAGGGAACGTTAATCCGCCTAAAAAATTATCCGCCTACTTTTTATTTTCCAAAAGTCAATTTAACTTAAACTAAACTTTTTAGAATTATGGAGTTTTCTGGCGTGAATTTAGAAAAATAATTACTGTCGAATAATTCGACTCGAATTACTTAAAAAATTTAGTTCCCAGAACCAAAAACCTTAAAAATTTGGAGAACCAATTTTTTAAAATTAGGCGGATTAACGTTCCCTCAATTATCAAGCTATACTGATAAACTTGTCATCGACCTTTTAAGGGAGTGGGTGTCGCAAATTATGACAATTAACGAAGCTATTTTTGAATAAACTAGCAAAGCTGATATCAGTGATATCCCAAAATCTTTTGCATCTTGAAGATGACTCTTCACGGTGATTTGTAATTTAACAGTACTCTGATACAATCCCACCTACGCTTACACATACGCTTTTAGAAAGCCTCCAAAAAAACACTCAGAATGAATTTTCTCCTTCAATTTTCACCATTTTTCATTATTTTTTTGTGTCAGACTCCAAAGAAGCCTCACACATAATGCATTATGGTCTTTTACTCGGAATTTTGCTTTTGGCGGCAAAAAAGCCAAAAAACGAAAACAAAATTTAGTGATTTATTTATGATTTAAATTGAAATTGCGCTTATTTGTTTTCTTTTAACGCTACCGAGTTAAAAATTGCACCAAAATCCTTAAAAGTGTTTGTATTTACAGAAAAAATAATTTTGAAGCATTTTTTCTGGTTTTTAAATTTTGACAAAAATTTAGGCTCAAAATGAAAAGTTGACATGGCCCCCAAGAGACGCCGAATCAAAATTAAAAAAAAACTCTATAATGGATTGTCAAGCAAGTCTTGTGCTTTCAGATGCAGTATGAGTCGAAACTGTATCTCTCAAACTAGTGGAGGAGATACTTTTTGCCTGAGCCTCCCAAACTGACCATTTCAAAATTTTTGTTTTGTCCGCTCAAAGCAAAATGTTAAAACAAAAGCGCTTTTGCATGATTTATAAGGGTTCTCCAGAGCCTGACACAAAAAAATAATAAACAATGATAAAAATTGAAAGAGTATGTACGAACTGCGTGTATTTTGAAGAAGCTTTTTAAAAGCGTAGGTGTCGGCGTAGGTGGGATTGTATCAGATTACTGTTAAGTTCAAAATTACCGCGAAGATTGGTTCTGTTAGTTACAAATGTTTTTTGGATATCACTTCTGCTAGTTTGGCCGGAAATGACCTTTGAAGAGGCTAAAATCAGCGACACCCACTCCCTTAAGGGCTCATTTTTCAACGAAATTAAATTTAAATATTATGTCCCGTTTTATCGGCCTTCTGCCGATTTGGGGCTCATTTTTAAACAAATATTAATAAAAAGCATATAATCCACTTTTATCGGCCTATGGCCGATTTGGGGCTAATTTTTCAAGCAAGTTATATTCTATAGTATTATATATACTATAGTAATAAACATAATTCTTTAACAAAATTAAATATAAAACATGAAATCTCCCATTATCGGCCTTCGGCCGATTTAGGCTTCATTTTTTAATGAAATTAAATAAAAACACAACATCCCCATTTATCGGCCTTCGGCTGATTTGAGGCTCATTTTTCAACAAAATAGAATAAAAAAACTTGAAATCCCCTCTTCTCGGCCTTCGGCCGATTTTCTGCTCATTTTTCAACACTATTAACCTCCTCACTCCCAAAACCATTGAAATTAATATTAAAGGCGATAGAATATTCATTATTTTTCATGAGCTGAGATCAATGATAGATTTAAATTGCAGGCTAATAATTTTTTTTTCTAATTTTTTATTCGGTGTACTCGATAAATGCAAGACAAAAAAGGGGTTTAGTTTCAGGTATTATTATTCAGGTGTATTACAAAAGATTAAATAGAACACTGGCTATTGAAATATGGTTTCTAATTGAAAATAGCTCATCTCAATTGCCTTAAAAACAAGTTTTCGTATTCCTCCGCGCCAAAATGCACGCACAAAAATCAAGAAAAATGGAATAGAAATAGTTTCGACTTGAACTTTGATCGCTTATCACGGTGAAATGGGAAATAAAAAGTAAAAAAAGTTCAATTTCTCCAAAAATTTAATTATCTTTGATCGATATAAGCCATAAAAATAAAGTTAATTTTTTTTCAAAAACGATTTTTCCAGGGTGATATGCACATTATAAATAAATATGTCCAACCTTGGATTTCTGAATATGTTCTCTGATAAAAAATATCTCTATCTGATAGCCTACAACATGATAGTTCCTTTTTTTCTGTGTCAAAAAAGTACATTTCGAAAATTGAAAAAACCTATTTTTAAGGATAAAAATAAATTTATTTGATCAAGATCTCTAGTCCCTAAAAAGAATACCCACCTGACTCGCTGTAGGCTTGATTACTCGGCATGATATCGAGTAAATCGAGTTTCAGCTGTGCTCTTTGTCGCTTTCCATCGGATTCTAACTTAAAGTCAAACAGATTCTTTTCAAAAAATAATTATTCGCGCAATTGATTGTTTTTTTATTTCTTGAGTTTATATAAAGAGAGAAATCACTCTATAGAGAAATCACTTAAAAAAATAAAACTCTTAATAAAGACTTAAGAAAAAAATAATAGTACCAGGAGTAGCCCCAGGTAATTTCCTGAATCTTGGTATCCTCAAAATTTTCATTTTATGTGTTGTATATACGCTAGAATTTTTTTCCGAAAATTTGGCAAAAATTCTAAATAAAAGTAGGAAAAAATATTTTTTGGACGGTTAGTCGTATCAAACTTTTGAAATCGTTACTCAAATAAGAATTGCGAACTCTATGACACATTTCAATTAAAAGTCTGTGGATAAATTATTTCTATCTCGTTTTCATGATTTAAAAAATTCGCGTCCCCGAATGTCGTTTGGGTGCGAGGGGATTAAATTAAAAAAGTAAAATTCCCTTTTATCTGACTTCGACCGATTTGGGGTTGATTTTCTTACAAAATTAACCAAAAAACATACACTCCTCTTTTATCGGCCTTCGGCCGATTTAGGGCTCATTTTTCAACAATATTTGATAAAAAACATGAAATCCCCTTTTATCTGCCTTGGACCGATTTTGGGCTTATTTTTCAACAAAATAAACCAAAAAACATTAAAATCCCATTTAATTGGCCTTCCGCCAATTTTGGGCTCATTCTTTAACAAAATTAAATATAAAACATGAAATCTCCCTTTATTGGCCTTCGGTTTGGAGCTCATTTTTCAACAAAATAAAATAAAAACATAACATCCCTATTTATCGACCTTCAGCTGATTTGGGGCTCATTTTTCATAAAAATTAAATAAAAACATAAAACGCCTTTGTTTTGGCCTTCGGCCAATAAGGGACCTATTTTTCAACAAAATAGAATAAAAAACATGAAATCCCCTTTTATCGGCCTTTGGCCAATTTTGTGCTCATTTCTCAACAACATTAAGTTAAAAAAGTAAAATTACCTTTTATCTGATTTCGACCGATTTCGACCCAAAATTAACCAAAAAACATAAACTCCCGTTTTATCGGCTTTCGGCCGATTTGGGGCTCATTTTTCTACATAATTATGTTGAAAACATAAAATCCCCTTTATCGGCCTTCGGCCGATTTTGAGCTCATTTTTCAACAACATTTAATTAAAAACATGATATCCACTTTTATCTGCCTTGGACCGATTTTGGGCTTATTTTTAAACAAAATTAAGCAAAAAACATTAAAATCCCATTTTATTGTCCTTTGGCCAATTTGGGGCTCATTCTTTAACAAAATTTAATATAAAACATGAAATCTCCCTTTATCGGCCTTCAGTTTGGAGCTCATTTTTCTATAAAATAAAAACAAAAAATCCCTTTTTATGGGATTATCCAAAAAAAATAAATTAAAAACATAATACGCCTTTGTACAATGGCCCCCAAGAGACGCCGAAGCAAAATTAAAAAAAAAATTATTGTCGAACAAGTCTTGTGCTTTTAGATGCAGTATGAGTCGGAACTGTATCTCTCAAACTGGTGGAGGAGATAGCTTTTGCCTGA
>SCLH01002275.1:78083-101474 GCA_004367855.1 Oikopleura vanhoeffeni
GTAGTGTGTTTTTAAGTAGTAGGGCCGGGATATTCACAAAAGTGTGATTAGGGAATATGAATTACATCCCCTTAGAGGACAGATCCTGAATAATTTAATGAAACAAACAACGCGGGATACCAGCACTCGATCAAAACTCTGAATTTCAGAATAGGTCGACTTTATCGGTCAGATTTTAAAGGGATCGCATTTTTTCAAATATTCAGGATCTGTCCTCTGACGGTCTGTAATCCATATAACATACTGGTTGAATTTACAATATATATTACATACAATATTACATATCCTCTGGCTTTTGCTGGACTAGGTCTTCAATTATAAATATTTTTGAGGTTAAATAATTTTGAGGTTTATTTAAGGCACGTGAAACAAATGGCGAGTCAATCAATAAGAGACCATTTTTAATATCAAATATTTCTAATTCTAATCAATACAATTAATTATTCGGGTTAATTAATTATTTAATTAGTTACACAATTCTCAGTCTGCGACAAAAAAACAATAACTTTTTGTTTGATTAATCGGTGTTTTTAGCGTTAATAAACACATTTTAAAATTTTCCGCTTATAATTTTATTTTTTATGCTATAGCCGGCTGGATGAAAACCACAAACTTTATCGAGCTCAGATAAAAAAAACAAATGTTTACAATGTTTAAAAAATAGAGAGGTTATTAATATTTTCAATCAAATTTTTTAAGAAAAAAGGCCTCACATAACAGTTAAAGGCCGATAAAAAGGAAATTTTAACTTAAAATTTAAATTTTAAAGAAAATAAGCCTCGAATCGGCCGAAGGTCGATAAAAAAGAGTTTTACATTTATGATTTTAATAACATATTATTATAAAACATAATTTCTAACGTTTCGATTTATTGTTCATTGTCAAAGAATGAAGAATTTTTAGTTAAGTTTCACAAATTCAAACTAACAGAAGTGAATACAGTATTCAGAATACTAGAATTTTCTTAAAAAGTTCGAGATAATTTTTTTAAGGAAATAATAGCGTTTTTATTGCAGATTTGATTTAGCTAAAGATACGAAATTAAAATAGTTTAAATGCTTTGTGAACAAATTGATCATAATAGATGGCCGGCGAGTTCTAATAAAGAAGGCTTCGGCTCTTATTTGTAGTACCTGAAACCTTTTTAATAATTTTAAATGTTATCCTTGAAATTCGAAAATTTGGCTTTGGGAGGACTACTAAAATTTGTTGCATTTTCTATGGCAAATTATTCGGAATTTTTTATGTATGCATAACAGCATAAGATGTTTTAATAACAAAGAAAATAAGCTTCAAGGCAGTCAAAAGCCCATAAGTTATGGCCCATAAGTTATGGACCATAAGTTAATGGCTTTTGACTGCCTTAAAGCTTATTTTCTATAACTTATGGCCCATAAGGGTATTTTATATTAACATTTATAAGAAATTGACCCTTAAATCGGCCGAAACCAATAAAAAGGATTCCATTATTATAATTTTGAAGGAAATGAGCCCCGAATAAGCCGAAGGTTTATATACATTTATCGGAAAATGAGTCCCAAATCGGCCTAGGACCAAAATAGGGGATTTGGAATTTTTAATTTCAATTTGAGATAAAAAACCGATAATAAGGGATTTTAAATTTATCATTTAAATATTTTAACATTTTAATATGTATATTAAATTTCTCATTAAGCAACGTTGTGTAAAGTTCCTATTAAGTTTTGTCTATCGACACTGTCGATTCGACAGGTTCAATAAATTTTCTAGATCGGTTTACTCGTTAAAATTGAAAATTTTATTATATCTGAAAGAACGCTCGACGGACAAATCTGCCAAGGTTTATTTACTGAAGCATCATGAACTTTTCAAAACTCACGCGGAAGATCAGATTTTTGTTTTGAATCCAGGATGTTTTTGTTCAATTTTCAAAATATTTTTAATTTATTTCAAATATTGACAGTTCTTTTCAAATATAATTAATTTTTAGGTACGGGTTTGTGACCCCACAGTACAGAATTGTGTCCTGGGTTCTTGTGGAGCCAGAAAAAGAAGATCTATGGTGAACGATGAAAATATAATTCCTATGAGTCTTGGACCAATTTCAGTTGTTCTACACTAAAATGATTCTTTGTATAGGAAACTCACGATTCCTAAGAGAAATTAGTCTTGATAAATATGAATTGATCACTGTGAATAAGTAGTTTTATGAAAATACTCGGTTTGCTGTTAAAATATTGATTTAATAAATTTTTATTTTAATAAACGTAATGAGCAATTGCTGCAATATTATAAATACAGGATTTATTTCATAAATGAATTTCATTTCAGCTGGATTTCCAATACAATTTATATTTGTTTCTTATGTCTAATGTTATATCGAATACCCTTTTCCCAACCTAAGTCCATATGTTATCTCTAATATAGAGATTCTCTATAGCGCGTGTTTGAATCCCACTAATGTTGTCTTAGTGATTGCTTGAGTTACACACCCATCAACTTTGGTGGTCCCAATATCAAGCACATAAGTGGGATTCGAACACGCGCTAAAGAGATAGCAATCATTTTTACGATGGACTTAGGATGGGAAAAGGATATGGTGCCCATTCGAATTAAAAAATGTGTTCTTCTTTTGCAACATTAGCTTCAAAACGTGAAATGTGTTGGTCGTGAATCTACTGTTTCTTGGAGGTAATCTTTATGAAAGCAGCAAAATCAGAACGCTGAGTATTCATGGTTTGTTCAAAGTTAAATCGAAATAATTTGGTCGGCTGAATCTCCGTAGGTTGCAGTTTGACTGCTTTCGAAAAGGTAACCATTACTCATTTTATGTAAATTAAGCCTTTTTGAGCTGAAAAAGTAAAAAATAGCAAATAAAGACCAGAGAGCCCCGTAAAAGATAAGTGTTCGAACTCTGAGTCTCGCTTTCCCCATCATCCAACACAAATAAAAAGTTAGAAATATTTTCGTAATTTCCAAACATATATACTGTTCATGTACTGCATGACCAGGGTTGTAAAAGGGAAGGGGATAGCCGTGGGAGGGATCCATCCCCTGGAGAGGGATGGGGAGGGATGTTTTCAAGTGAACGTATAAATGAACATGACCATTACAGGGGGGAGCAAAAGTATGCCGCGTTTCGCTCAACAGGATATTATAACGTTTCCTTACAGCTGCTCAAATTAAGCTGATTCCATATATATAGTTACCAACCAACCACCTGTTGTATATAAAATAATAATGTTTTTGAGCCTGTTCCTTAAATTTTATTCAAAAAATTATTGTAAATATTAAGTCGCATTTTATCGGCCTTCGGCCGATTTGGGGCTCATTTTCCAAAATATTTAAATAAAAATATAAAGTTCCCTTTTATTACCATTTATCGGTCTTCGGCCTGATTTTCCAAATAATTAAATTAAAAATGTAAAATATCCTTCTATCAGCCTCAGGCCGATTTGGAGCTTATTTTCTTCTAAATTAAAATTATTAACATAAAATCACCTTCTATTGGCCAACGGCCGATATGGGGCTCATTTTCTAAACAGTTAAAATTATTAATATTTTATCCCCTTTTATCGGTCATCAGTCGATTTTGGGCTTACTTTGTGGTCATTTTTGAAAATTTCAAGGTCTTTTTCGTTTTTCCTGATATCTTTTCACCGTTTAACTCAAATTTCAATGAAAATTGTGAGCTTTAAAAAATTGCTCAATTTTTAAATTTTGAAAATTGTCAAGGTCTTTTTCGTGTTCCATGATATCGATTTACTCTAAAAACCCTATGTCAATGAAAATTTTTAACTCTAAAAAATGCTCAAATTTATAAATTTTGCTCTCTAACGGTACTAGTGGTCATTTTTGAAAATTTTCAAGGTCATTCTGTCTTCCCTGATATCGATTAACCCTTAAAACCAAATGTTAGCCAAAAAAAATGCTCAAATTTCAAAACTTTGCTCTCTAGCGGCACCTGTGGTTATTTTTGAAAACATTTCAAGGTCATTTGCGGTTTTCCTGATAAAGATTCACCATATTGACAAACTATCGGTGAATATAGTGTATTTCTAAAAAAAACCTAAAATTTCTAAATTTTCAAGGTTATTTTCGGTTTCTCTGATATACATTCACCCTATTGACGAACTACATACTATGTACTAGAAACTACATATTGTTGAAATTGAGAAAGTATTAAAAAATCGAGTCCCCAGCTGACGGTCCCTCCTTATAGACCACACCACCTTAAAATATTTACAGACCCAGAGCCGGTTCCAGGGTTGTAAAAGACATGGCTTTTTGCGGGTTTTCCATCCCCTTTTGGTGTAGGTTTAAGCAAAAAGATCAGGCAAAAATGGGGAATGGGGATAGAAATCTGGTCGGGGTGATCCTTGTTTAGACAACCCTGGCCGGTTCCAACCTCTTAATTCATTAGTAATATTGAGGCCGCCCATTGCCTTGAAAATTTGGGTTTTAGAGCCGGTGCCCTTTAATACATATTGATCCTTAGAAGAGGTATCTGGTCGCTATTTAAGGCCAAAAAAACAGGGTTTCAGCCGTCGCCTCAATCAAATACTAGAAACCGCACGGAAAACACAGACTGGATTTCGTTAGGGATGAAATTGAACATTACTCTTGCTTCCACAAACACAGTCGGAGGCGTCTGATCAGCCGACCAATCAGGAACCAGACTTTCAAAAGTGCACTATTTTCATTAAAAGCCTAACTCCCCTGAGTTTTGAAGATAGAGAATACTTATAGCTTTTATTGACCACAGAGAACGTGGCAGTAGCCACCTAGGGCGAGTTTTACTCAAAAAAAATTTCATTCCGGCGCTTAAGTGAGCAAAAAACTTTTATTTTTTTTTTTGACCAAGTTTTTTTGCTCATTTAACGCCGGAGGAACATTTTTAAATGGCGACAAGTAAAATGCGACCAGTACTCCTTAAAGGGGGTGGCATGTCTGATTTGCAATTTGCAGAGCTATTTCAGGAAAAACTGAACCTTGAGCAATGATTCCAAAAATGCCAATTTGTAGACCTAGTTCTGATCTTGTGAAATCAAAGGTCAAACTAAAATTTGATGACTACACCAATCGTCACATAGTCGTAACATGACGTCACTTCGCGAAATTTTAAATCTATCTCCTCCCAGACATATATCGAAATTTTTTCGAAAATTTGTCATAATACGTGGAATGAGCAAACTAAGATTTGTAGTTGCGTTTTTTCATTTCGATGACTGAATTTTCTTAGCGGTCCATAAACTGACGATTTTTTGGCCGTTTTATGATTTTTGGCTTTAAAATCTATCTCCTCCGAGGTTTAGTTTCAAAATTGGGCAAAATTTTTTTAAATTACACCTTGTGGCATTGAAGGGTTGTAGTTGGTTTTTCCCATATTCGATCCAGACTTGAAAATATGATTTTTTGGTCATTTTCGAAAAAATTCCGAAAAAAAAGTGTTCGATTTTTTCGGAAATAGGCTTAAAGAAATCCAGTGAAACACTGATGAGAAAGTTGGCTTACGTCAAGTCGATATTTTGAAGTTTTAGTGTCAAATTTGAGCAAACGTTATTTTTTAACTTCATCTTTTAAAAAATACTTAGAAAAAAATCGAAAAAATGCGAAAATTTCGAAAAAAATTTTTGATGATTGGGTTCTTAGTACACTTAATTATCACCTCGTATCAATTTGGAGCATTTTAATGCGTCTAAGGCCTTATTAATCAGACATGACCACCCCCTTAAGGGTTTGTTGGTGCAGTAGTTATTTTCACCACGGTCTCAAATTCGGTATTGTTTTTCTTGTATCGACATCCAGCACATGAGAAATTGATTGCAAGCAAAAAAAAGTTTTTTACTATCGAATAACTAGTTTCAGAACATCGGATTTGCTTGCAAAAATAATTTATTTATTACAATTCCAGACATCGGATAGTCTCAAATTACAAAAAATAATAATCACAGCAAAAATTACACTAAATGAAAGTATTTCAATATAATTGTTAAAATTTTTGCCCCTTTTTCAGAATTAAATTTTAGCCTAATCAATGTAATAATTTACTGCGCGAAATCTGCATAAAATAGTGATTGCGAGAAATCTGACAAAAATTATTAAAATTTTATCAGTCTTTAATTTTACTAAGATAATCGAGAATGATTTATGAAAAAGAAAGAGAAATCGCATGTACTGTTCGTGAGTTTATTTTGTTTTGTAAAATAATGCACATTTTGCCTATATTTAACTACCGATCGGTGAATGTGCTCTGGTATAGCAATGAATTTAAAAAAAAATTCCCGGCAAATTAAAATTAATTAAAGAAATTTATCAGTCATATTGAAGAGAATTTTTCTGACAAATAATATCGCATTATGTAATTTTCGGATACGTGGATATGACGGTATACTTCAATGGAGAGAAATACCAGCAATTAGGTTTTATGCATTTAAAGGTTGATTGATATATTTTTCTAGAAATGATCAATTTTGTACTTCTCGAGTTTACGGACTACAATATACAATTGGAAAAAAAGGTTCACTCAATTCTCACAAAAGATATTTGAGTTTTAAACACGGCTTATTTTTCTCCAGCAATTGCTGGAAGCACCCACAATCCCTTAAGGGGTGTCCATGCTGATTGTTGTAATTGCTGGGTATTTCACTGCTTTTCAACGGTCTTTAACTTTGTTTGAATGTTTAAACGTAAAAAGAGAAAAAAATTATTGTCCGAAAACACTTGTTGTATAATTAGATAAATAAAATCATTTTATGATTCGTAAATCATAATACGAAAACGATTTTTGAGACTGTTAATTTTTGCCCAGCAGTCAAAAACTCGCGTAGATGATATTGAAATTAATTTAAATTTCCCAATAGGTTTGAAACGAAGTAGTCGTCAATCTACGCGAAGTGAAATTTTCCGTTTACGTTCAGGTCATTCGTAAAAATGAAAAAAACTGTCTGCGTAATTTGCGCTATAACTGGCTTATTTGATATCTAATTTATTTTTTTTAGAAAAGATTCACCGCATAAAGGCCTAACATATGTTGCAATTTAATTTTTGTCATTTTGAGTTGTTTATTGTTTATCAAATGTGCCGCGCACACTGACATTTCGTTGCAAAGATACTTATTTATGACAAAGAAATGATAAAAAAAAAAGATAATTTATTTTAATAAATCATTTTATACATATTTTTCTAGGTCTATGGTGATTTTTTAATTCGTTATAGTCGAACTACTCGAAAAATATTATCATGTCGACAATTTTTTTTGTATTTTTCAACATTCGAATCTCGGATATAAATTTTAAAAATAGACTAACCAGTGCTTCCCTTCAATAATTACATTTGAGACCCGTTCACCCCTTAAAAATCACTTCTTAAGACCAGACGCTCTTAAATATCCCAGTCTCACATCTTAAAAGTAATACTTTTTGCGAATTTGGGGATAAAATGCTCCCTATCCCCTGGGGATGAATCCCGCTTTTAGGGAATAGAATGGAGAAGGGATGATCCCCATAGGGATGAGTGGGGGATCATCCCCATCCCCTGTGTGATGGGAATGCAAAATCTGGTCGAGGATGATCCCTTTTACAACCCTGTGCATGACTCTGAGTATAACTTTTCAGTTACTGATAGTATTTTCAATTCCCTAAATTTTTTTCTAGAAGATAAGTTTTTTCTAATATTGAAAATAAAAAAAATTGTATTCAGTTTTCTTTTCATCACTTACGGCGCCAGGAATTGTTTTTACGATCGAGTCGTAAAGTAAAGTATATATAATTTTACAACTATTATTTGCATGTAAAGTTCAGGGCTTTAGAATAAGATCAAAAAGGTCTGTCAGATTAAATTTTTATGTCTTAATATTTTTAATTTCAATAACTTTTCAACATATTTTTTACAGGCAGTCTCCAAAGATTCGAGAATTTATAATATTTGACGTCTTCGAGATTACGTTATTTTACGTAGCAACAAATTTAAAGTGTCTATCAGTTTTAACAACTAAGCTCGTCTTTTATGACGGTGTCCCATCAAAGTTTACTAAGAATACACGGCAATTTCTGAAATGTAAATTATACAGTCCGATCAGAGTATATTTATCTGTTCAATTTCATTTAGCGATGTATTAACATAATTTTCTGATTTTTTGTGAGCATACCTAAATTTGTTAGTTAAAAAAAGTTATGCGCTCAGAATATATTTTTTTGTTTTAATTTGCCTACAATCACTGATAAAGTCCTCAAAATGGCTGTTTTTGGTACCCTGAGCGCTAGTTCAATTTAATTTAATAAATAATAAAATTAGTCTTCTACTATGTCTGAGAGCCGAAATATAACTCGCGTGGGGTACTCCCTTAAAATTCGCTTTTCAATCAACTCGTCATAAAATTTGAACCTAGTATCCGAAAAAATTTTAAAGACTATTTTTAGATTCACATTATTGAATTTCAAAATTTATTGGAAGGAGAAGTTTATGCGATCATTTCTTCCATCATTTTTGGCTGATTTAAAGTGGCTTCAGCCTTTCAAAAGGCTATATGCCTCGGAGGGTTAACCCTTGGAATCACAGAGCCGATATATCGGCTCAAGCGGCTTGAGTCAAGCCTACCTAAAACTTTTTGAAAAGAGCAAAAAATGTCGCAGAATTGTTTCTTCTAAATACATATTAAAGAATTTTGCGGCGATTCCAAAAATAATACTCATTTTTAGTTTGAATATTTGGTTCAAATACTACGAGTAGTTGATTTTTGCAGATTTTTCGCCGAAGTTTTAGTTCCGAAAAAAATATTTCGAAACTAGACTTCAAATAAAAAAAAATTGGTATCTAGGGACAGATATTTTCTATTAAAAGTGAAATTTCAAAATTTTCAATTTAAGTATCCCATGAAAAAATTTATTTATTATAAAAATGAATTTGAGCAATCAAAAATGGTCCACATTGTCACCTGATAACTATATCTACTTGAAAATAATAACAGAAGTGTAATTATCTGCTTTTATTTGGTAAAATAACCATTTTTTACGATAAATCGTAATCATTTCATCTGAATTCAAGACTTGTTTATGAATTACTATCGATTTATGATACATACTAGATCTAATCGGAGGAAACTCAGCCGTAGTCCAAAACCTTGCGCATCGATTCAAAAATAAATAAAATTTGCGGCGACAACTATGAGCTTGTTCACATGATATGCTGAACTTTGCTTTCAAATTTAAATATTAACAAAAAAAATTTTAACGAAAAATTTAAATTTGACGAAAGTTTTCGATCTTGCAGAATTTTTTTCAACTATGATTTTTTAAAAATTTAAACTCTTAAATTTTTGTTTATTTTTGAAAAAAATTGACCAATTAAAAAATCTCAGATTTTAAACAAAAGTTTGAAATTTTAAAAAAAACTATTAAATTTTCGAAAAAAATTTAAAATTTTTTTTCAAAATTAGAAGAATTTTTCCAAATAGAAAACTTCCTTTCAAATTGGCAAATTTTTTCCAAAATTGAACTTAAATTTAAAACTTTTTAATACAAATACAAAAAATTTAAAAAAAATTACAAACTGACCTTGAAATTTGGCGATTTTCTGCTCATTTCTCAACAAAAATAAATAAAAAAAACAGAAAAAGCCCTTTTATCGACTTTCGGGCGATTTGGGGATCATTTTTAGAAAAATTTTAACTGAGAGCTTTAAATCCCTTTACATCGGCATTCGGCCGACTAGGGGCTCGTTTTTAACAAATTTAATTATAAAATCCTCTTTTATCGGCTGTCGGCCGATTTGGGGCTCATTTTTCAAGAAAATTAAATTAAAAATATAATATTATTTTTCAACAAAATTAAATAAAAAACAAAATATTCCTTTTTATTGGTCTTCGGCCGATTTGGGGCTCATTTTTCAAAAAAATTAAATTCAAAATATAATATCTCCCATTATCGGCCTTCGGCCGATTTGGGGCTCATTTTTCAACAAAATTAAACTGAAAATATAATATTTTCCTTGATCGGCCTTTGGCCAATTTGAGACTCATTTTTTAACAAATTTAAATTAAAAACCAAAAACTTCCTTATGGGAAAATTTGAGAATTAAAAGCAATCTTGTCGAATTTTCAAATTGAAAAAATTTTCAAACTTATTGACATTTTATTAAAATTCGTCATAATTTGAAAAAAATCTAAATTTTCTTAAATTTAAGAAAAATTTGTCAAATTTGACAAAAAATATATAAATTTGAGAAAAATTTATTTAATTTGAGAAAAATATTAAATTTCTTTTAAGATTTAACGAATTTCTTCCAAAATCGACAAAAAATTTGAAAATATGACAAATTACTTCCAAATGTGACAATTTTTTTTTAACATCGAAACAATTCTAAAAATATGACAAATTTTATAAAAATAAGACAAATTTCTCAATGAAAATTTATTACATTTGAAAATTTTTATAAATTAATCGAAAAACCTTTTAATTTTGGCCATTCAGACTACCTTCAAAAGTCTTTTTACCAATTTTGTAAAATTTTAAAAATTAAATTTTCTTGACTAACCCTGCAGTTTTATTTTTGGGCTCAAAAGTGACTTCCGAGCAAATTTTATTTTCAACTAATCAGCGACCCGCAGAAATTTGAGTTTTTTCTGTGAAAAAGGATACAAATTAAACTCCCGGAAATTCAATATCATATGGCGATCTTTATAAAGTTTGAATTTGCTTTTTTCATAAATTCTTGGTACGTTATTCTGTTGACACCAAAATAATAAAAACGGCTCTAGCGCCAGATGTGGTCATCTCAGACCGTTTCCAAAAAATCGATGATTGCGCATTTCTAAAGAATCATGATAAGTATTTGATTTTTTCAGCATCTCAATCTTGCGGTGTCAACGGTAACTGTCATAACTTTCCGGGCGGGGGTCTAGAACTATTTTTTTTGTCTTATTATAGACAACACAGTGCGGACTACTCGTGTACGGAACACTAGCTTTGAATGTTCTAGGATTGTTACAAAAAAATAATTTTGTGAGAAAAATGAAGATTTTGCCATTTTCAACACCCTAAATGCCGATTTCCACTTAGAAAAATCCAAAGAGTAGTTTTCTAATGTAACTTTACCTTGCAATTCCATTTCCGGGGTCAAAACCTACTTCTAGGCAGAAAAAAATCTCCCGTAAAATTTCCTACAAAATGGCTATCTTCATTTTTCTCAATTTTAGTCCTGCCCAAAATAGTCCCCACTGCGGCACTCTAATCCTATCAGTTAATATCCTATATTTTCATATTTTCAAAAAATATACAATGAAATAGCTTATAAATAATTTAACCAAAACGGAAACGCGGAACGCAAGGCCGCGAAGAAAGGTCGGGAACGGAACGCAAAAATAAAACGGAACGCGTTCCATTTTGATACTCTGAGTCCGATACCTCATTACCTCTCATTCAGAAACTGTTTGAAAATCGTTTCCGTAATCGAACATATAACCGAACCATGATTTTCTTGAAAATTTAAGGGGGGGTGTGAGTGATTTTGACATTTTGGGGGCTTGGTACGGCCTAAACTGATACGGTAAACATTCTCATCAAACATATGAAAGACTCATCTTATCCATCCGCGATTCATTTGGCAGTTCAGTACCACTCTTACAAATTATCTGGTAAACCGCGGTTAAACACGAGTCCCTCAGCTTTTTTCAAAGAAATAAGGATCTTAGAGCTTATATCGTGAAGTTTTGAGATTTGGTTAGAATCCGGAAAATTGTCTGAATTTTAGTGAATGGGAGCTATTTTTTTGATTTTTGTCTCAGGGGTCACCAATCTGGTTAAATGCGCTAAAAAAGGGTGTTTTTCGACGTTTTGATATAAGGCTTTTTCTTTGGAAATGCCAGAAACGTCATTTTCGGAATGTAACAAGCTCAAGGGTTGGTGAACATTAAAGTGGAAGCACTTTTTTGAATTTCGCCCTGATTGGCTGTAAATCGACAAAAAAGTGCGCTAAATCGAGAATTTTGAACATACAAGTGAGAATTATAAGATCTAAATGCCACCAAAAGATTCCTTGTATACGATTTGCTGGGAACGATATTAGCAACTATGGTCTCATTTTCATCACAAACAGTGCTAGAGAGCAAAACGAAATATTTATACAAAAACCCTATTTTTTCCAGAATCCGCTGTGTTGAAAATGATAGTTGCTAATATCGTTTCCAGCAAATCGTATACAAGGAATCTTTTGGTGGCATTAATATTTTATAATTTTCACTTTTATGTTTAAAATTGTCAATTTCGCGCACTTTCGCGCACCAATCAGGCCGAAATTCAAAAAAGTACTTCCTATTCGATGTTCATCAACCCTTGGGCTTGTCACATTCCGAAAATGACGTTTCTGGCATTTCCACAGAAAAAGCCGTATATCAAAACGTCGAAAAACACCCTTTTTCGGCACATTCAACCAGATAATCAATTTGCTGACCTCTGAGGCAAAAATCGAGAAAAATAGCTCCCATTCACTAAAATTCATACAATTTTCCGGATTTTCACCAAATCTCAAAACTTTCTGATATAAGCTCTATGATCCTTATTTCTTTGAAAAAAAACTGAGGGACTCTTGTTTAACCGAAGTTAACCAGATGGTTGGTAGGAGTGGTACTGAACTGCCAAATGGAATCGCGAGATCAAGGATAGATCTTCCATATGTATTGATGAAAAATGTTCTACCGTCATCAGTTTAGGCGTACCAAGCCCTCAAAATGTCGAAAATCACTCACACAACCCCCTTAAAACAATTTAGAATTAAAAACCGGTATTTTTACCAAAAACCGGTATAGAAAGATGGAGTGACTTTTCATAATGGAAATTATATGGCAAAGTAATTGGTAAAACATACTATGAATAATCATAAAAGTCTATGATTCACATTTGAGAACATTTTTGCACAATGCCCGTGCAGTTTTAGCAGCCTTTAATTATTTATGATGCAGATGATACATCAGTTTATGATATGTTTTTCAGCAGTTAATTTGTCCGCTACGAACCGTCACGGTAGTTAAACTTTGCAGCATAAGTTATACAGTATGTCTGACATATTGACAATATACATGCACTGTATACACTGTACTGTATAACTTATCTCATAACCGTACTTCATGGCAACTCGTTGCCCTTATTCCTTTGATCGCACTTTACGACTTAAAGGGGGTGGTGGTTCCTAATTTGAGGGTTTTTTGTCGATAAGTGCTAATTTTTTTCTAGAATATGGAAATCAACCGTTTTTTGGACGTGGGTCATTAGAAAATTTATCTTAGTTAAATTATTAAATTTTCGCAAACGCCAGCTCAAAATAATTTGACCCAAAAACTCAAAATATGATTTTTTTAAGTCTTAAAAAATTTCTGAAAAAGGTTGCTTCGATTTTTCGAAAGTACGCTCAAAGGAAACTCAGGGAGACACTGAAGAGAAATTTGGCTAACTTCAAGCCCATATTTTGTTTTATTGGACAAATTGAACCTAAAATTATTTTTTAACTTAAATTTGCGATAATACTTAAAAAAACTCAAAAATTTCGAAATTAGTTGCTTTAAAAAATTAACAATTGATTTGCAGCATTTTCGTGAGAAAATAACTGTAGAAAGTATAAAAACCACCACTCCCCCGTTAATCATTAGAGAACAAAGCATTTACTACAAAGTACAAATAATTTATGTAGTACAATGTTATCGATCATATTTGAGAATACTTGCCGTTTGTACGTTTTTTATAGAAAATTTTAACTGTATTTATGTAGTACTCATTTTTTCTTTAGAGGTATGGAATCACCACAAACAGCGTAATCGTCAAAAAATTATAATACAAAGTTTCAATTATAGCATACTATGCTGGGCAGAGACAAAAAAATAAGACTGTATAAGTTATACGGTATAATCAAGAAATAAGGCTTAGCATAAGAGTTTTATTTTAAAAAAAGTAATCAAATAACCATGAAAACATTTTCATGGGAAACTTCAAAAAGTTTTGGGCTTTTTTCACATTACAGCAAAGTCTGAAAAAATCACGTGACCTTATAATCAAGTAATAAAAAAATATTTGTTTATAATTTCGGTTATAGGCTATAACTTATAGCTTGATTTCGCGTGGAGACCAGTTAGATAACGATTCGAACTTCCCCTAAATGTTGATATATATTTTTTAAATTCGTATTCATCATTTCATAAATGATACATCAACTACTCTCTTATATTATCTTGTACAATTAAACCGAATTTCAATTGTCTATTAGATATAAACAATTAAACTTGTCTTTTATTAGAGTTTCTCATTATTTGTACCAAACTATATAAAAGATAATATTGAACTTTTCCGAAAAATTAAAATTCCTCGTAAAAACTCTTGTGTCATCCTTTTAAGCCAATCAGTACAGACGTGTTCAAAAATATTTTCTAGAATGAAAGTTAAATAATAACGAAAAAGCAGTTTTTGGCAACTAGTTGGCTAAAAGTTTTTGTACTTCTTACAAAGCAAGGAGTAATATCTAAGATTATACTTACGTGACCCGTAGAACTTTGACGTCAGGTGACCTAAACGAATTGGCTGAATCTTGGATTGGTCAATACACAAAGAGTCAACATGTTGTATTCACCGAATTCACATCACACGTTCTTTAGTCTCTCGACCTCTAAGTCTACGGACATGTAAGTTATAATCTTAGATATATAAAATTATTACTTTTTTTAAAATATTTCAGCAGAAAAACAAACGTTTTCTTGACACATATTTGAAGCTTCTAGAATTCGCCAAGTCTTGTATTTAATTTAATTCTTTCACCGTATAAATCCATACTTGATAATGAATAAATTCCGAGAAACGTCGTAGATAATATTATTTGAATAATAATTTATACTATGCAATTTTCATTGGACTAGCATCAAAAATGCTGCATCGTATAATAAAGACAATTGGAGTAAAGAATCGCACAATAAAATTATTTTATTACCGTATTACGCTACCTGTAGGAACAATTCCTGAGAAATTTAGCTAAAAATTATAGGTCATCGCCGATGACTCATCGGCATGGCCATCTAGACTTAAATTTCAAAAAATTTACAATGCCGTAAAATGAATTTCGAAAACCGGTGTTTTGACCGATATATATCGATATAGTCGATTTTCCTCCTTTTTTTGTCTGCTCAAATTTTTTTCAAATTTATCGATGGCAAAATATCATAATGTGAATTACATTATGTGATGATCACATGATGTGATTCACATCCCCCAAGATAATCCTGAAGAATATTAATCATGATGTCAAGTCCAAAAATTACCCTAAATTTGACATGAATATGGTCAAAAATGAACAGAGAAATGCTTTTAAGAGTTTTTTGCCTGAAATTAAAGTTTTTACAAATGCCGTATAAAGCTATCAAAAATAATTCTGTATTTTTCCCTATCAAATAATCATCATTTGAAAAATCGGATATCACGAAAACCGGAAAGTGAAAAAAAATTATAATATACGTTTTGGTCTACACTACCCCTCTTAATTTACGGTTACGTCTTATTAACAATATAATAGCGACTTGCTCTCTCTCTATCTCTCCATAAAAATATCACACTGAAGAAATAATTCAACAGAACAATAACTCGAAAAGTTAATTCACTTTGAAAATGAAAAAAGCTGAAACAGGAAAGGGTGCTTAAAATTGAAGAGTATTTCTAGTGAAATTGTCAAGCTGAGGATGACATTTATTTAAGAGATGAAAAACTGAATTATTTCTACTCCCCATTTTTGTCCCAAGTCCAAATTTATGGATATATTGTGTGCAAAGTGGGAACTGGTAAAAATATCCAAAAATTTCCTCGTAAAATTCTGGTCCCAGATTTTTATTTTTTTTAAGGGGGGTTAAGGTCTGCAAGTCAAAACAATCTTTATGTCAAATAAGGGGTAAGGGTACAAAACCCAGGCCAAACGCAGGCCAGAAAAATAGGGCCTGCCACGGGGCCCTTGGGGGTTAAATCGACCTCAGGAATTCGAAATAGGTTAAGCTCTAAATTGACCACGAAAGCCGCTAAAGAGCAAAAACGCGGGCCATGTGCAGGCTCTAAAGAAATCAGTCTACGGGGTAAATCAGTATCGGAAATGCCGAAAATGACCGTAAAAACTTGAAAAGATGCCCACAAGAGCCGCTAGAGAGCAAAACGCTCGCTATATTCGGGCCCTAAAAATAAAGGGCAGGATGTAAAATGATTCCAGAGAAACCGAAAATGACCATTAGAATTTGAAAAATGCCCACGCCATGGCGAGCCAGCCGCTAAAGAGCAAAAGGTGGAAATTAAGAAGAATGTTTTTTTTTGAAAAAATGTAGATGTTATTGTTCGCAATCAAATTTTGCATTTCTTACAATATTTTTTCAAATGAANTATCATCAAAAAACTATCGAATTTACTTTTTTGTTCTAAATTTCTCTTGAATTTACATCGATATCATATTTTTCTAAAAAAAATTCTTGAGAGATATAAAATATTGATTTTTCCGTTCTACCAAATTTAATCTGTATATATATCTTTCTGTAGGCAGGGTTTTTCAAACAAAAAATATTTAACGTAGCTTTTTTTAATGAAATCAACCCTTACAAGGCCGTGTAAGCATGATTACTCTGAGATTATAAGAGATATCGAGAAAAGGTTTTTTGTTTCATTCACCAAAGTAAATGTTTGACATGTAAAACTTTTTTCTTTTTCCAAGTACACTGGTTCACTGGTAATAAACTTCTTTAAAAACTGGTTTTCTGAGGCAAAACATGTATCAATAGTAATGCCTCTCGGCGGGCTCTACCGGGTGCTGTTGTATGTATTATTGTGTACGCTTAGGCATGTCAACACTTTTTGATGGAAAAAAACAAGGATTGATGCAAGAAAATATGATTCTCATGGTAAACCGTGAAATGCAATTCCATAAATTAAAATAATTCTGTTCAAAATGATTAAATTAAGATTTTTATAAGGCTTCTCTCTTTAATCATAATAAAGATAGCATTGCCTCCTGGAGGGCCCTGCCCGGGAATGTATTCTGTATTATTATGTACATTGAGAGTATGCCAAAACTTTTTGATGTAAAAATGTTTGAAACTGATTTCTAGAATACAATCTTGTTCGTGAATAGTATTGCCTCCCGGCGGGCCCTGCCGGGGGCTGTCACATTTCACAATTTTTTTTGCAAAGATAATTGTGTACACTAAGGGCATGACAAATTTTTTTACTTGAGTACATCATACAAAAAACATGGTTATTTTCGAAAAATATTTCTTTTCTTAAATATATCGATCTAAATTTTTTTTATTTCGACACAAATTTAAAAAGTTTTGCCTCCCGGCAGGCCCTGCCGGGGGCTGTCAAATATATTATTTTGTACACTTAGGGCATGCCAAAAATTGTTGATGTAAAAGATCTGGAATTGATGCAAGAAAATATGATTCCCATGGTAAACCGTCAAATGCAATTCCATAAATTAAAATAATTTTATTTAAAATCATTCAACTAAGATTTTTCAATTATGCTTCTTTCTTTAATTATAATTAATAAAGCATTGCCTCCCGGTGGGACCTGCGGGGCTGTTACATGTTAACAGATAATTGTGTGCACTAAGGCCATGGCAAAACTTTTTACTTGAGTACATGATACACAAAACCGTTGATTTATATCTTTTATAATATTCCAGTAATCATGCTGAGTAAAGTGGGTTGCAATAAAAAAAGATACCTTAGCTAAAAAATATTTTAACCGTAAAATTTTGCTGGTTTATAGACAATAACTGTTAAAGTGTACACTCATGGCATGGCAAAACTTTTCTCGGAAAAGTCTATGGTTATTGTCAAAAATATGGTCGTTTGTTCCTGCGGAACACAACCCTATTTTGTAACCCTAGCCTTTCCCAAGAAACAGCTTTGCGTCGTTTTATACCGTGTATACTGGACACGAGTTTACCTAATTCTAATACTTTCAAGATAGCATTATATTAGTGTACACATAAAATTTTAGTGTACACTCGGGGCATGGCAAAACTTTTTGTCAAAAAAAANAAATATTTCGGAAAATCATGTTTCGGTCTCAGAAAATACGGTTACTCCCTCAGACGGCAATTCCTTACCGCGGTAAAGTCCTTGGTTGATAGACCTTGGATAACACAATCAAATTGGTCATATCACAAATACTGCTGTCCATGATACAAAAAAAAGTTTGTTGAATCTAATTATGCTCGAGTTATTCTCTCTTTGACTGAATCGACGGTGGTTCCTTTCAACAAGAAGGTCCTATTTGGTTCACAACAAATATGATCTCACAGTAGCATTTTCTTTATAAATCTCATCGACGTTCCAAAAGTTAACTCATTCGGAAAAACCTCAAATTGGTTTTTTCGCAAGTCAACTCTTGGGACTTCATTAATCTTAATGTGTTCGCTGGCGTGTTATAAGTTTCTTATCAATTCGGGGGGCTGCTTAATGCAATAATCGTGATTCGAAGTCACTTTTCGCCTCGCCAAACACGCTTCCAATAAAAACCAAAACAATCTATATGACGAATAATGTAGACATCTATATGATGGATATATTCTTCACTCTAGTCACTACCACTACCGCTGGTCGATTAGGGTAAGGTGCAGTCGTTAATACTCCTGACAAACAATACATCAAAGCACGCTCGTGCAGAAAATCAAGTATCAATGCTGTTTTGATGAGTGCGACTTCTGTAATCTGGGAGATGGTAACTACGTCATTGTACAGAATTCGTAAATCGTGGATTGTCAAGGAAATGTCTAAAATTAAAAGTAATGCACATGCTCAGATAAAAAGGACCACAAGTGGCCATGGAGGATCCATGCATATTTAAACTCTCACGATCCTTCGCTGAAATACCGCCGGTCAGATTAACTTCTCTTCCCGAGGGATTATAAGCCTTTATAAAGCGCTACACAGCCGCCTTAAGGTATGCGTGTTCTACTCGTCGTACATTCCCCTGATGAGATGCATTAGCCAAAGAGGCCTTAGCGCATTCGATGTCTCCACTGATTAGTCGGCACCAGTCTTGTCCGTCGAATTCGCCACATGCCTTGCGCTAAAACATGTGAAATGTTTATTGCATGCTCGGAATACTGCCCTTTCCCTTCCCGACAAATCCCAAAATTTGACACGAACTCTCACACATAAGTCGGACAGGGAGCACCAACGCAAAACGGAAATCTTATCTCCTCAGGCTTTATTGAAATAAATCAATTCTTGAAAAACCTGTAATAATTAGTAAACTAAAACTCTGTAGACCTTTTGTATAGTGCTATATTTTAATCTAATGACGATAAAAACCGTATCGATTTGCGACCATTGTTATCGGAAAATCTATCTCCTCCTAGGTTAAATTTCAAATTCTACTCAAATTTATTGCAAAAGACTCGTAAAACAAATCAGAACTTCCTGGGTGCTTTTTAATATTGACCCAACACAAAAAGATGCCATTTTCAAGGGTATGAAAAATTCGAAAAAAACGTTTCTTCGATATTTCGAAGTAGGCTAAAGAAAGCTGGAAAGACACTAGAGAAAGTGGCTACGTCAGACCCGAAAAGTTTTAGTGGTAAATGACAAATACTTATTTTGTACTAATTGAAAAAATCTAGTCAAAAAAATGAAATAACACAAAATTTCGCCAATTATTTGTTGTTGTCTATGTGGGTTGTTTGGATGCTTAAAACATAAGACTGTGATTGTGCATTTATGACATAAAAACTGCACGAAAATATTAGACGCACGATACCCTAAATCACTAAAAAGGGATGGAAAAAATGATCGCAGAAACTCTCCTCTAATAACAATTATATATCAACAATGTGAAATCTCAAATATTTCCTAAAATTTATTCGATTTCGCTTAATTTTCTTCGAAAAATAATATTTTTGATCAAATTGGAAAAAGCTTTTTTTTTAAAGCAACAAATTAATATTTTGAAAAGTCGAAGCTCAACATGGTATCATTCAAAACGGTTTTTTGCATCGTGTAACCTGATCCCACAATCCACAACGACAAATTTTTTTTCGTGTTTTTATACAAGTCAGCAACCAACAAAACGGTTTTCAGAGAACTTACGGGTAAATATTGAAAACCTGCGGCTTCTGCGTTTTCAATCAGAAATTTTTTTTGAAAACGTGACATCCTCTTGGGTCAAGGAACTTTTGTGTATTTTTTATTACTAACAGAAACCATGACGAGCATGATAGTATCCCCCAATGAATCATTTTTTGAAGAGAAGATTTTTGAACAATATTTTTGACATATGACACCTCCATTAGTGTCCAATACACTTTGTATTTAATCTGCTGAACATAACGAGATGATAGTATATCTACTGGTATTTTGAAGAGAAAAGTTTGGAAATATTTTTTGACATTTGACAACATCCATTGTGTCCAAATTCACACTTTTTTTGTTTTTTCTTATGCTGAATAGAACGAGATGATAATATAAGACCCTTATTTCTAATTTTGAGGAGAAATTTTTTGGGATATTTATTGTGACATTTGACACTTAAAACTTGTGTAATGACAACTATTATTTGTAAATTCCGTATAAACAGACGAGCTGAACATAACGAAATGATAATATACTGATCTTGTAATTGTTTGAAGAGAACTTTTGGGAATATTATTTTGACACCGTCTTATTGATGTCAAATGACAACTTTTTTGTAATTTTGTAATTGGCGAACATAACGAATGATAAGTATATCTTATCTGTAATTTTTGAGAATTGAACAAACTATAATTTTGTGACATTTGACACCTCATTGGATTTCTAATGACAAAATTATTGACATGAAAAATTTTTAATATAATAGTATCAATGAAATGTAAATAAACGTACTCAATTTTGAAGCTGTGTAGAATGATTAGATATAACTGCGAATATAAGTTTATGTTTTGAAAAAATTGTACCTTTTGCAGAGTTAGCCTTCGTGAATTAACTCTACAAATTAAAAATATAATATACAGTTCCACAACTCATACGAAACCTCTAAACTGGAATCACTTCTTAACTGGAAACGGTTCTCTAACTGAGGACGCTTTTTTAGGGTCGTCTATTTATTTACTGGAACAGTAAAAAATGTCTTTTTGAAGATCTTAATGAACAGCATATTTTAAAAGCTCCATAGGCGAATAGATTTTATTTGTTTTCTCAACAATTGGTACAAATTAATATGGTTTTGTTAACATTTCAAGGAGTTTACAGGCGTTTGTGACATATTATTCCATTTTGGAATCTAATATGGCACGAGATTATTTCCAAAGAGCTAAGTGATAAAATCTCATTATAACTCTAAATTAATAGATATAAGCATATAAAATGAGTGATAAAACGAAAATATTATTGGCTTAATTCACCAAGAAACAGCAATAAACAGTTCATAGAGAAAAATCGAAAAATCCTTCGAATTTGCCAGAAAGTTTTGAAGAAAAATTTCATAAGAAAATGCAAAAATTTCGAATGCATACACCTGTGTAAAATTTCGTATCAACCTATGATGAGAAATGTGTGGGATCAAATTTCTAAAGATAGTCTAACGAAATGAAGGATAATCTTGTAATGTTCTGGAAAATTGCTGGTCAAAAATTCGAAATCAATGTCGAACTCCAAACAATATTGTGAAAACGATAAATTCGTTAATTCGCATGAAAATTTCAGAAGCTGAAGATCAGAAAGATTTCTAGACAGCCATGATGCCGAGAAGAAATTACAAAATCCGGAGGAATGTTGTGTTAGAAGAACTCAGAATTTGACGCAATAAACAGGTGTTTAGTAAGCGGAATTCTGTACAGGAAAAAAAAAAACAAACTTCTATAAAAGGTTTTTTTTTTCAAAATGAACAAAACTGCCTGCTGTATTTGACTGTGTGAATATTAACTACACATAACTTTCTTCTTTACCAGAAAATGTGACCACAAATATCATTTTAAAATAGCAATAGGCGTTTGTAAGCAAAACTTATAGGGTATTCTAACGTGGAAAACCCTTATTCAAATGAAGAAAGCCCATTTTGAAGTGGAGCAGTGATCTCAAAGTCATGAAGAAGGAACACCTGAATAGGTTTCATCTTTCATCCGTTTATGCCTAAGCAAATTGCATTTAATCAACTGTTTTATTGAAAATAAATTGACGAGGAAATAGTGTAAGTACAGTACATCTGACGGGTGGTCTCAACTATCTCATCTTGAATTAACTCCATTTCGTATATATAATATTTCGTTTTATCTCATATTTCAGCAGTAATTTAAAAATACAAATATTTGTAATTTGACACATGGAGGTGTCAACTGTCAAAAATTTAATTTCTCAAAAAAATTACCCAGATAAGTATATTTTACATTGTTTGTTCAAAAAACAAAAAAAAGTGCATAAAGTGTCAATTCAATAGATGGCCAAAATTTCTCCAAAATACAAGAAAGTTATAACTATTTGTTATGTTCAAAAACGTCAATAAAATAAAAAAGTGTCATGTGACACATAAGAGTGTCAATGTCAAAATAAATATCCCCAAGAAATTTCCTCAACAAATACGAAGATTAGTATAGGTTACATCTCGTGTCTTTCGCGTAAAGAAAAAACAGAAAGGTAATTTGACACAATGTAAGGTGTCAAATGCAAAATATTCTTCCAAACTTTTTTCGTCAAAAATACCCGATAAGTAATAACTATTCATTCGTTATGTCAGCAGGGAATTACAATACAGAAAAAGGTTCATTGACAGCAGATGGAGGAACGCAAAGACTTTTTGGGAAGGCTAGGTGGGTAAAAATGGGTGTGTGATCCGCAGACAAACACCATATTTTTTAACAATAACATATCGATCATATATCTATATCATAGGAATCGATTGAATAATTTGAAAAATTGTCCTACTTTTTGGTAATATTTTTAATAGTAAAGAATCAGTCATCGGATACGATAAATATGATGAGCACAGATAATTAGACTAGCAAAAAGTAAACCAGCAATTTAAACACTTACGAAATATTTCAAATGTGAATTGTGAGTTAAAATTCCCCTTTCCTACTCTAAATAGCTCCAAATAACTGAAACAGTTTATGATCATATTGATCATTTATTTTTGGCATTTTGGTTCGTATGAGGTAGGCTTAGCATGAAAACTGAAAAGTTTTCGTAATTTAACAGCTCGAAATGCTATGTTTAGTCTAAATTCGGGAATTAATTGTTTAATTTTTCGGGACAATTCGTAAATATTGCTTTCTATGAGAGGGGATGTATATTCTAGACAGACTGTCCATGTGAAAGGTTCACGTGGTGTTTTTTCAGTTTGTTTAGAAATTTGTGACATGAAATTTTTTATTTTGGATTCTATTAAAGCTTTCGGATATGAATTTCGAGCATAAACTTCTCGGAGTTCA
>SCLH01002275.1:102286-120359 GCA_004367855.1 Oikopleura vanhoeffeni
CCTGATACAAATTAACCATAAAGTTGGTGCAGCATATGCTTTGAATTTGGCCTGCGTTTTGTACCCTTGCCCCCTTTGAAAACCAAACGGTAAGAGATATTGGGAAACGTTTTTTTGTATCTGATAGCCAAGAAAATTTTAGCCGAAATTTTTTTTTCGATTTCTGAACTCGACCGGTTGATCGGTAATCAGCCAAACACCGGTATTTTTCGAATTTTAGAGATTTAAAAAGAGCTCTTTACTCCACCAGATGGTGTCGGGTGTCAAAAAAAATATTGCCAAAAGTATCCCCGTGCAAAGTTACCCCAAAGCTTTTACAAAAAATTGTTTCCCGATATCTCTAACTGTTTGATTTTCAAAGGGGGGTGCCCATGAAAAAAAATAACCTTGTATCTTAAGATAAACAATTAAAAAAAACAAAAAACATTAGAAAATTTACAAAAAGAATGAAATGACTTTTACCTAGAAGAATTAAGTTTCTTTGGTTCATCCTTTGTTGCTTTGAAATCTTCGTCAGATGAAGAATCATCTTGAATAAATTCTTTACTTTTATGTTTAGGATTATATTTGGATGGCTTAGCTTCGTCTTCAGAGGACTCCATCATTGGTGCGGTTTCGTTAGTATCTGTTACATTTAATAAAGACAAAATTAGAATTAAAAAAATCTCCATTAAAATTTTGGTGGAGGTATATTTAGCATAGAATATTTTTTTGTAATTTTAAAATTGCAATAAAAACGCAAAATTTTCCATTTTTTTTTGAGTATTTACTACATTTTCCTTGCTGTCGACGTTTCTTTTCAGCCTTCTTCTTTCGTTTTTTCACGGCACTGCCAGCCTCTGCATCAGATTCGTTATCATTAATAAGATCATCCTCTCGTTTTTCCTTTCTCTTTCCTAATTTTTTTGAAATAAATTAAGTCGTATGTCACATTACGGTATGTCACATACCGTATGTGTCACATACGGTATGTGTAAATTCAGGAATAAATTTATAATTTTTTTCTCTAACATTTTTTAATCCTGCAATTTCACATATATTTTAGTTAAAAAATGTCAAAATTTCGCACAAATAGGTGTTTCTAACATCACCAGCCTTCAGTTCCACGTTAAATAGTTCAAAAACAAAGAAAAAATTAAAATGTTAATATAAGCTAGAATATTATGGTTTTTGACAAAAAAATAATATTCGAAAAATTTACTTTCATACACTTTTGTTTGACTTACTTTTTGCTTTTTTCTCGCCACCTTTTCCGAATTTTTCTGACGGAATATTGACTTTGTCAAGGACTTCTTTCGTTTTACTAACATACTCTTGACGTTTGGATTCAAGAGCTTTTTCAGCACTGATGAGAGCGGCTTTCTTATCTTCTTCTTTCTGTTGTCGTCGAAGTTGAAATTGAGACATGGAAGCTTGCGTTTTTTCTTTGAAAGTTCGTTCTTCGTCATCAATTTGTTTGGCACGTTTTACGTACTGAAATAAAAATATCGCTTATAGTTTTTTCGGATTTTCAAGAGAAGGGTGGCACGCTTAATACCAAAAACTACTTTAA
Source organism: Oikopleura vanhoeffeni (assembly GCA_004367855.1). Taxonomy (NCBI): domain Eukaryota; kingdom Metazoa; phylum Chordata; class Appendicularia; order Copelata; family Oikopleuridae; genus Oikopleura; species Oikopleura vanhoeffeni. The sequence continues at coordinate 103,839 of SCLH01002275.1, forward strand.
AGTCAAAATCTTTAAGAAAAAATTTATCAGTAATCAATAAACAAAATTTTACTAGGATTTATAAAATTATCTCGAAAAAATGTAGATCTATCTCTGACCAAGGAAAATTAAATCAGCTACTTTTAAGTCGCGAGTCAAAAAACAATAAAATAAACTTTTGTATAACAATATTTCGTGCTGAAACTTATTTTAAGTCAACTCACGAATGGAGCTTGCGCTAAAGTATCTTTGCAATTCGATGCTTCCTTTTGCGCCCCATTTGGATCAAACTTCATTCGGTCTCCATTATCCTGTAGCCAGCTGAAATATTTCTGACTCAATTCGAGATCTCTTACAGCTCCAACAACGGCCTTTAGGTTACTCTTAGTGTCGATCAATTTTTTCTGAGCTAATTGTTGCATAACAAGGGCAAGATTATAAAGGACAACAGTATCATCTGGGGCAACTCTTCGAGCTTTTTGCACGGTTGAAATTAGGGCAATAATTGAAAAAATTGAATTCATCATTTGGAAAAATATTTAACAGATTTGAATTCAGCATTGAATTTCCTTTAATTTGATGTGTGATATGACCCCAATAGAGTACGGTTACAATATGACACCACTGGTGTCAAATTACAAAACTTGACTCTTTGATAAATATGAATGAAAATAGTGAAAATGATACCATAGGATATACGGTTGTCGAGGAACCGTTTATCTAAGATTTGAACCGTTATTATCGGAATGTTGATATTTGGTTCGAAAAAAGACCTCTTGCCGCCCATCATTAATTTTCCGAATTTTCAAAATCGTTTCAACCATCTTCTAGAAAAACTCGTGCAACTGACTCGCCGAAAAACACGCCGCATCAGAGTTTGCGAGGTGCGACACGCGAGCCAAGTCCGAACTAAAGAATAGCCTCCCCCTGTTTTTTATTGATAATAAAAATGAAATCTTGGATAATTTATGGCCTGAAATTACAAAAATTGAATTTACTGAATCCAAAATTGCTACAAATAAATTTAAAATTTCCAGTTTTTAGGACACTATTTCAACCTAAAGCCTTTAATTAAACACTTTTTACACTCTTCCATTCGATTTGCCTTGAATAAAGCTCTTGCCAAATAAGTCAAGCATTCTGGGTCCGTGGTAAGATTAAATGTTGTCATTGCATTTTTATACATTTGAATAGCACTTGTGTGTTGTTTTTGCTCAACACAAACATGAGCAAGATTGAACCAAACATCTTTCATTTCAGAAGTTGCCTCACGAACTTGAGAAAAGATGTCCCGAGCTTCACGAATATAACCCCTTTAAANAGGGTGATTTTTGACCTTATGACCTTTTTATGGATTAAATCACCAATTGACACTTCGTTCATTTCTCACACAATGACCTGTTTCAAGACACATTTTCTCACACAATGGCCTTTTTGCAGACATTTCTCACCAATGACCTTTTTTTCAAAAATTAATAATGGACCTTTTTTTCAAAAATTTTAATGACCTTTTTTAAAAAAATTCTAAAATGACGCTGTTTTTTTTCACAAATTTATAATGACCTATTTTTTCAGAAAATTTAGAATGACCTAATTTTTTCAAAAATTATGATGACGCTTTTTTTCAAAAAATTTAAAATGAACCTGTTTTTGAAAAATTTTAATGCTATTTTTTTAAAAAAACTTCATAATGACCTATTTGACAAAAAATTTTAAAGACTTTTTTTCAAAAAAATTATTAATGCCTATGTTTCAAAAAATTTTATGACCTTTTTTTCCAAAAAATCATTATTGACCTTTTTTTCGAAAAAATAAGTATATGAACTTGTTGTTAATTTTTATCACATGTTCAGGACAGATAAAATTACTAAGATAATTTTTTCATTGGCTTCGAAAGTGAAAGCTGTATGTTCTGTAGTTTTTTTGCACATAAGAATATATTTTTTAATTGACTATTATCTTCGCTGAGCGGCCTTTTAATATATGTCGAGAAGTTTTCTTTGTTTAATGCATGTCCATTGTTCTCATCTAAGGTTTCACCACAATTCAATTTCCGAGATATTCATGGCTTTTAATAAACACTTTCGTTTATGTTACTCGATGAGTTCAAGACGAATTTTGAGTCATGTTCCATTACTTCTGGGGTAGTATTTGACTGCATTAGAATCCACCGTCCATGTCAAGCTTTACATTATTCCAATTGAAAATACTTCATTAATTGAAATACAGAGCGCGAAATGAAAATGTAACTTGAAAAATAGTTATATTTTTTTGTCGGGATTCCGTGGGATTTGCAAGAGATGTTCCAAAATCTAGAAAAAAGTATTATAACCTGGGACTCGAACTCAGATGATTTCTGGGAGAGTTTTTGGAGCTATGTCGCTAAACCAGAGAAGCAATTGTAAACTTTCTAAAATTTCCTCATAATAACCTAATGGCCCTATTTATAATTATTTTCGAATATTTATGATTATTTTGGCGCTAATTAAAAAACAAATTTATCAACAGCTCAAATAGGCACATCTAAAGGAACAATTTGACATAAGAAACTTTTTGACAAATTTTCACAATTATTTTGCCGATGAATGAAATTTTCACACTAGATGTGCACCAAATCATTTTCTCAGAGGTTGAATTTACCGTAGGATCGATAAGTTTCGAAGAAATTTCGATCCCATGGTCTACCCTAATAAGACATATTTATTTTAAATAGGACATTATATTTCTTGAAAAAATCATTGAATTTTTGGAAAAAAGGTCATTGACAATTTTTTTGAAAAAGGTCTTTTATTCTTGAAAAAAGTCATTACTATTTTTTTAGAAAAGGTCATTATATTTTGAAAAGAGGTCTAGGTAGAAATTTTCGAAAAAGGTATTACTATTTTGAAAAAAAGGGTCATCTTACTTTGTGAAAAAAGGTCATTAGAAATTTTTGAAAAAAAGTATTATAGTTTTTGATTAAAAGTCATTTATAATTTTTCGAAAAAAGGTCATTATATTTGTTGAAAAAAGGTTCATTATAATATTTTTGAAAAAAGAGGCATGTATATTTTGAAAAAGAAGGTCAATAACTTTTGAAAAAAAAGGTCATTAGAAATTTTTTGAAAAAAGGTCATTATATTTCGGGAAAAAACAGGTATTATTTTTTTGAAAAAAAAGTCATTATTTTTTTGAAAAAAAGTCATTGTTGGAATGGCCTTGAAAACAGGTCATTGGTTTGAGAAAAATGACGAAGTTGTCATTGTGATTATCTATAAAAAAGTCATAATGTTTTAAATGATCTTAAGTCATGGTGCAGAAATATCAGCTTGTGCTGTGCAAGAATGTCGGCCTAGGGCAAACATTTCTTGACACATTGACAAGGTTTGATATTTCTTGCACAATACTTAGATCAATTTCCGTCATAATAACTGCAGAAAATGTAGGAACCGGGATACCTTAACCCTCCGAGCATATACTCTTTTGAACGGTAAGTCACTTAAATCAGCCACAAATGATTTAAAAAAGCTCTCTTTCGATACATTTAAAACTCAACAATGTGAATCTGAAAATATCACCCAAATTGTTCTGAAAAAAGGTTCAATTTTATGACGAGTTGATGGAAGCGATTTTCGCTTAAGTCTTACTTCCGAAAAATAACTTTTGACTCCAATCTGTAGTTGAATTTAAAAAATAGCCAGGATTTAAAAGGTGTTTTGAGTACGATTTGCGAAAAAATTAGAATCTAGAATTCTGGAGCAGAAATTTTATTTGGGAGTGAATTTCAAATATCCGATTTCGATTAGTATGGTAAAACTGATATTTTTAAAAATAAATAAACTGTGAAAATCATGCCAGAGTGATCACTTATACCATATTTGGCTTAATATTTGTAAAAATAATTCTTAAATCGAGAAACTAACAAATTTTTTCATGGAATATTTTTGAACTTATTTAAAAATATTTTTTGATTCCCACAGATGAAGTCATCAGACAAAAGTATCAAGTAGAACAAAGCACTGCGCAGTTATGGAGATTAACTACATTTTTGGAGCCTACCATGACGTAGTATCACGTGGTTTTAAATACCAACTTTTTTCAACTCAATTTTGAAGTTAAAATATTTTTTTTCAATTATATAATATATATTGAAATTAAGTTCCAAAATTATTAATTGTATTAGATTTATAATCGGATGATCGTTTTGGTTGCTGTGAGTGTGCAAATGTACCCTCCTTTTTTCTATGCCTCGGTTGGTTAACGTGGTTTTTATTGATCCGGCGAGTAACATTTCTAGACGCCAAAAACTGACGATTATGACAATTTTAGACTTTAAAATCTATCGCTCCGGGATACATATGCCAAATGGCTTCATTTCACCAAAGTTCTTCGAGTATAACTGATAGATTAAGGTGAGCTTTTAGGCAATTTCTGGCTAAAATTGAAATATGATTTTTTTCAATGTCACGTGAAAAAATGTCCCAAAAAATGTGCTTTGATTTTTTTCGAAAGTAGGCTCAAAAGAAACCCAGTGAAACACTGAGCAGAAAGTTGGCTTACGTCAAGACGATATTTTGAAGTTTTAGTGGTCAAATTGGAGCAGACGATTTTTTAACTAATTTTAAAAAAATACTTAGAAAAAAAATTTTGTGATGCTTTAGTTTTTAATCATCCCGAATCAATTCAGAGCATTTTTAATTATTTTATATTTAGAGTATAGGTAGTTTTTTTAATAGTAGCCACCCTTCTCATGACGATGACGGGAAAACCGTAATGCATCGAGAAACGGTGTTTTTTGCATTCAACTGCCAACTAAAAGCTCAATGAGAAATTTTATTAAGTTGATTTGACATCGGTTTACCGGATATAAACCGGAAAGTAATTTTTTGGTAGTTCGAATCTCGGTGGGCCCAAATTTTTTTTCTTAAAATCAGCAGGAAGTTGGATTTTATGTTTTCGTTCTTACATCACGATATCTACACATTAACTGTTGAACTTATTTTGTGATGAATTCCTGGAAGAAAAACGAGATTCGATTTTTTTTCTCAAATTTAACTGAAAATGGTGTGTATAATATTCCGGTTACGGTCGAAACCGGTAGTCCGATAAATATTCTCCATTGAGCTTTTGTAGTTTGCCAGTTGAAATGCAAAAAAGTTTCTCGATTGCATTTACGGTTTCCCGTATCGTCATGAGAAGGGTGACTGCTCATTAAAAAAAAATACTTAAGGGGTGGTCGTGTCGCAAATGAGGCTCTAGAACAAATTTTCCCAATTTTATTTTTATGCCTTTTTTATAGAATATGGAAATTACAAGCCTTTTCGGTACTCGTTTTATTTTTTGATCGAAAGCACTTTTTGATAAGTTCAAAATATTTCGAATGAAAAAAATTGAATTTCTTGATTTGTGGAATTTGAACACGATTTACAGAAAACGAGTCAGAATTTAGCAAAACTTCAACTCGATAATATCCACGGACTCTTCACGCTGACATTCATATAGGTTTCGAATGTTAACTTTTAATCAGGGGGGGATACATTTTGATGAACCCTAAAAAAGGGTCAATACTGTTTTTTGGTGATTACTGAGACCAAATACAATAATTTTCAAAAAACTCAACTCGATTATCTGCCCCCGTTCTGTCCGGTTAATTTAGGATGTGGGGCACGATAATTGGGCTATTTTTTACACCATTTTCAAGTGAAGTTTCTTTGAGGAAACCGTGACTTCAGAAATAATTAATTTTTTTTCAAATACGATAGTACAACTCTTAAGGAAGGTGCCTTGAGTAACTTATTCAGAGCATCTGATACCTCAGCCTAACGCTTCGATAATATGGGTTTTAGAATAAAAGCTCGTTCTGTTAAAGCACTATTAAAGCCGATACTCCTCATTCATGTCTCATACTTTTTCTTGTTATTGGCGAATTCAACTTAACCAAATAAGAATGCGCATCTCCGTTAATCGTAGTACAAATTTCAAAATTTTTTGTCCCCTATGTGGTACAAACACGTTATTTATTGGGCTAAAATCAGCAAAAAGCCTACTCCTTCTACTTGAAAAATATGGTAATTTTTTTTATTGATTTTGTGCTTTCGAATTCCACCGCGAAGGCTTGAAATATTAAGGTGACTTGAACGGTGACCTATTTTCCAATTTTTGCTCTCATAAGTCTCAGGCTAACGTTACTTGTGAATATTCTATGTTTTTGTTGAAATTCGGAACTTTATTAAAAGTATCTTTAAAAAAAATTAAAAATGAAATTCTAATGTTTTTTGGCGAAGTATTCTGAGTTAAGTGTCTACATTGCAATTTTGTAAAAGGTGATCATAAATTAAATGCTAGTGATTCGAAATTTGGTACCTTTCACTATATCAATTTCTCATAATAAGTCTCAAACTTATTTTTTTTTGAAATAAATCAAAATATCAGAACAAATAGTTTCCTAAGGTGCAGTTTTTTTTTTTAGGTTGCTCCACCATTGATTTCTCGACCTGGAGAAACTGACTCAAGATTAAGACGAACAAATGTATTTCTGCACGTTGAACCTGTGAGAAACAAAGTATAGCGGTAGAAATTATCCCTTTTTGGCTGTTCCTAGGATATATCATGTGACCGGAAATTGCAAGTCATCGAATATGTGCCTCAAAATAACGATAAAGAAGTGTTTTATTGCGAAATTACCCGGAGTTGAACCGATAATCATCGGAAGGAAAAATCCTGCATTCAATTCGGTTCCAAATGCCAAAAACCGTTTGTCTGCTGTATTTCAGTTAGTTCTCTCAGAAACAGATAACCCCTTTAGGTGGGAGCCCTTAAAACAAAAAGCGACACCTAATGTTAAAAAAGCTCAGTGTGAATAAGATTCTCTTACAAAATGGACAAATCAAAAAAAGTTTTCTCCGGAATCGTCCATTATCGTGCCCGACATCCTTAAGTTTAAATCATTGTTTGTACCTTAAAAACTCAGGAATGAGATACAGTTTTGAAAAATAAGTTCCTCGTCAGTTTGTAAGCACGTTTTGATTGCGACGAGCCATGCGTTCACTTTCGGAAACCTTTTTGTATAGGATAAAGATTTTTGTCAAATATATTAGTTAGAGTATCTTTGTCCAACGATGTTGTACTTTGCGATAAATGGGCCATCGAAACCCCACTTTATTTCGCTTTAAATTGACGACGACCACCCTTAAGGAGATGGGCCTGTCGCTGATTTGAGCCTCGTTCCAAGGTCATTCCCGCCAACAAATACTAGCAAACGGTGATATTTCCAAAAACCATTTCTGTACTAACAAAACCAACCTTTGCGGTAATTTTTAACTTAACAGTAATCTGATACATCACCACCTACGCCTCGACACCAACGCTTTTAAAAACGCTTCTTAAAAAGACACGCAGTTCGTCCGTACCTTACTCCTTCAATTTCATCATTTTTTTTTGTCAGTCCGGAGAAGCCTTACAAATGTAATGCAAAGGCATATCTTTGTGTTTAAGCCATTTTTGCTTTCAGCGGACAAAAAACGGGCGAAAAAAAAACAAAAATTTAATTTTGTAAATGGTCCAGTTTTGAAGGCTCAGGCAAAGCTATCTCCTCCTCCACCCAGGTTTGAGAGATACAGTTTTCGCTGCATACTGCTCTGCTCGAAGCACAAGACTTGTTTTACAATGCACTAAAGAGGTTTTTTTTATAAATTTTGAATTCGGAACGTTTCTGGTAGAGAGCCATGTGATTCAACTTGTCATTTGAAAGCCTAAATTTTGTTGACAAAAAATTTAGAAACCAGAAGAGATGCTTCAAAATTTTTTTCGTAAATACAAACATCTTTTAAGAATTTGCGTGCAAATTTAACTTCAGTGCTAAAAAGAAAACCAAACTTAAATTTATCATAATAATCAATTAATTTTTGTTTTTCGTTTTTTGGCCGCCTGAAAGCAAAATTTTAAAACAAAAGCAATTTTGCATTATTTTTAGGCTTCTCCGGAAGCCTCACACAAAAAAATAATAAACCTGATGAAAATTGATAGTAGGTACGAACTGCGTGTCGTTTTAGAAGTTTTAAGCGTTGGTGTTCGGCGTAGGTGGGATTGTATCTATTACTGTTAAATTCAAATGAGAATCTTTACCGCGAAGGTTGGTTCTGTTAGTACAAATTGTTATTTGAATATCACCTTTGCTAGTTTGGCTGGGAAATGGACCTTGGAAAGGCTCAAATTCAGCGACACCCACTGGCCCTTCCGGGAAGGCCGATAGCGGTCCGTCTACTTATTTGGTGCAAATTTGCGGCCATACTTTGTTTTGGTGTAAATAGAATAGCACGTAGAATTGCTTAGTAACACTCAGAAAGCAAAACCTAGGTTTTGAAAATATAATTTCCACCCAAAAAAGTTGAAATTTTCATTTTTTGAGAAATTTTTTTGGATTATTATTTTTTGGAAAACATTGAAAACCGAGAATCTTTGTGACTCCGGATAAAACCTCAAAGTATCTCATAATCATCTGTAAGCGATCACCCAAGGCTTTAATTTGGATGAGTACTTTAGTACTTAAACCTCCGAGACTTTTTATTTTATTCTGAGTTTTCGACTTCCGGTTTTACTAAAAAATGCGATTTTCCGATACGATTTAATCTAAAAATTCAAATATCAGAGCTTACATCTAAATAACTAAAAATCTATTCTCCATATATAAATCCCAATATGCTTTATACTGCATTCTACAAATGACCTAGGAAGAGTAGTTACTTTTGAAGAGTCGTATAAACTTGAAATTAAAGGCTGGATTTTTTCGCAGTTCTTATAGAAATTAACTAGTTGGAAATTCAAAATCCGCTTTCATTCAATAACAAAAACCATAAGTGTTTCCGTGGTTGATGCCAAGTTTGGTGAGATTCGTATGCGAGCTCGTAGGAGGATAGGTAATTTAAATTCGGTTTAGAAGTGTTCTAGAACTTCCGCCGCCATGGTGGTCACCACGGTCGGCCAAAAATGTATGCTGATTAATTATTTTGTGTTGATTCAAGGATAGATCTACCATATGGCTATTCGGTCAATGTTTCAAAGCAGTTTAGTATTTCTGGTTAAAGTGGAGTTTACAAAGGCCTTATTTAATTAGACAGGTTGTACTCCGTTCAACCGATTTGTCAAAGTTTTAATCGACGCCGAGATCGAAAGGTTTTCGATACGCGACTCTAGATATGTGAAGCGTTTTTGGTCCTATGTGCTGGATATCGCGTATAATATGAAAAAAAATCAATCTTTTCGTTAAAGAAAGAAATATTCAAAGTACCTAAACTGAGAAATTAAAGAGTGCCATGAAAAATCATTCAGAATTTTTTTTTTTTAGGTATTGGTTTAAAAGTGGGTATTTCAATGATAACGCGGGTCAAATAAGGATAGGAGATCGTGCGATATTGTACCATTGGTGCACGATTGATTTGAACATTTTTTTAGTACAAAATTTTTGGGCAAGATAGATTTTTTTTGTGTTTTTTATGACGGCATCTAAAATTTAAAAAAAATGCTCGCGGTTTTTACCCCTCGCCATTTTTGCTTTATAAATAATCGTGAAAAATAAATTCGATCTTAATTCGAACACTACCTCTTAAATTTTTTTATATGAAATTCGATTTCGAAAATTAACCAAAATTTGTTACCTGGCTAGGATATCCTTCTTATCAATTTGTTGTCAGCCATTAAACATCTGTGGCTTTAACATTGAATTGGACTGTGAAGCAGCCCAAATAACCCAGTCGCTTTTTCCGAGAGTCTTTGTTGACGTCATATACTTCGATCTAAATGGGAAAACGCTGCCCAGCCCATTGCGTAACCCCATCATTGAGGTAGCTATAATTTAGGATTGCGACAGCTGAAAATTATTCAATTATTACTTTAGAAGGACCAATCACAATTGAATTACTTTAGCTCTCGAATTATAGCCATAATCTTATACAGTATTCCTGACTCACTAAAAGTTAGTCCCTTTTAAAGCGCGCTTATGTCCCCTAGTGGACTAGGGCCACTGGTGGTATTTCCGCATTTTCAAAATTCCGTTCTGTGGATCGAATTACGTTTTATCACCATTATACGTGAAGTCGACCTCAATAACAAGAAATGACCATTTAAAAATTTCTCACGACACCACTAGTGCAAATTTGGATTGAAATTCAAAAAGTGTCGAAATATTGGTGAAGTTGTGCGCGAACGGGCCCTAACAATATGAAACTTGCAGGTAAAACGCAGAATTCAAAACTGACCCGAAAATTATGCCTCTTTGACAGTGATTGACAGACCCTTATTTTTTTCGCGACAGTAAAGCGTAAACCCCTTAAAGCGTGAGCAGATTTCGAGGTAAAAAAAATTTTCTGTCCCCTTAAGAGAGGAGGTGTCGTAATTCTGGAACCTTTCAATCAGCGCCTCAGAACAAATCTAGGGCAGGTTTTGTAATCTGAATTTCTGGGATACTCGTTTCGTGATTCTAGCCTTTCGTCCTCTAACGATTACACATCGTCAAAGTCGAGCCTTGTTAATCCCAACCCACCAAGGTGGGGGAGTTCTATTCTTGAGAGAACATCTTAACGGTTGTTTCCACAAATCGATCTTCTTTTAGACCCTAAACACATACAAAGCGTGTCTTGAAATATTTACACAGAGTACGGGTAAGAGTGACTGTTGGGTTACTAATATGTTGGAGTGTTCATTTTTTTTAATTCGTGTTGGAATTTTCGAGAATCATTTTGAACGCCGATTCACAATTTTTCGTCTTAAGTGAAGCTCCTCCTAGAACGGTTATTGTTTCAGTGCATAAGGACCGTTTTTTTCGACCTCAGGTAGATGAATATAGTGTCGTCAATTATGTATTGTTCTCGGGATTTTGAATTTTCACCTCTAGTAACGTTTATGTTTTGAAAGCACAAAACAACCCAAATAAAAAAGAAAAAAAATCGAAATTTTTGGATTTTTTGAGTATTTTTTTCAAAATTAAGTTGAAAAATAACCTTTGTTTCAATATGACCCCTAAAACTTCAAAATTTTGGCTTGACGTAAGCCAACTTTCTCTTCAGTGTTCATCAGGCTTTCTTTTGAGCCGACTTTTAAAAAATCGAAGCACATTTTTTCCGGAAATTTTTTTCACGTGAACTTGAAAAATTCATACTTTGAGTTTGGGGTTGAAATTAAGAAAAAACGGCTCCACAGAAGTTTTTATTCGTTTTGAGCTACCTTTTGCAAAAATTGCATTTTGAAATTTAACCAAGGAGATAGATTTTCCGATGAACAATGTCCAAAAAACAGTGGTCTATCGCATATTCTAGAAAAAATATAGCACTTATCGACAAAAACGGCTCCACAGTAGTTTTGAATACTAATTATACAGGTTATTAAAATTAAAGTTTATTTCAAAATAAAACCTGAGAGGAGATAGATTTTCTGTTTTGGCTTAAGCCTAAAGGTCTCCCTGTCTCGCTTATGTGTCTGGGAGTGTAGGCATGCAAAAAAGTTTTGACACATGTTTTACGCAAGATGAAGGCTAGTTCTACAAACTGGCTAATTTGAATAATATCCTTGAAGCCGTGTTTGGCTAATATTTTATCGAGAATATTACGGGTTCTGTGAAAATTTAAGCTAATTTCGATATATCGCCTGGGAGGAGATAGATTTTGCAGTTTTGAAAGGGTCTTCTTGTAAACATATTGTAACTATTGGTGTAGAAGTCCAAAACCATATGTGATGTACTATTTCGGAAGATCAAGGATAGATCTAACAATGCGTATTTTCGGTTTTTCTCATAAGCTCTTAGTTTTCAAAATATATCAACGTGAATATGGCAAATCTGCCAGGTATACCCCCTTAAACTAAAGTAATCTCAGAGAAAACCTTGCGCAACTGAAGCACCGAATCGGTTATGCTGAAAAAACCACGCCCCTCTATTTGACGAAAATTATATTATTGCGCATAAAATTTTGTAATATGACACCATCTGTGTACATTTATCTTACCATCTTTATTTTAGGAACTGAATGGGAAGCAGGAATTGCTCTTGGCGGACTCAGTTGTTTCATGACCCCTGATTTGGCTCAAGACTTAATGGATGATATAATTTCTTTGATGTGCTCTACTCGGCCTTATGTCAGAAAACGAGCGACTTTGGTTTCTTACAAATTATTCTTACATTACCCCGAAGCACTGCGGGCGGCAATGCCAAGATTGAAAGAAAAATTAGAAGACAAAGGTAAACTTAAACTGATGAGGTCTCTTTTCTATGGAAAAAACTAGTCCACTCTAGGGCTTTTTAAGCCAAACCACCAGGAGATATCGAGAAACGTTTTTTGCATTCAACTGCTAATTAAAAAACACAAAAGAGTTAATGTCACTGTATGTTCAGATGCGGTCTGCCCGATGTAAACTGGAACGTTTTTTGGCGGGTTCGAATCTCAGCAGGCCCATATTTGTTTTTATTGAAATTAGCTGAAACATATATCTTAGATGTCTTTCTATCATATAATATATATTTTATACTCAAACAATAATTTTAATGAATTTATTGAAAAAAAAATGAGTTCTACACTTGAATTTCGGGAAATGAACGGTAGATAATGCAAAAAAATAAGTTTCCAGCTGAAGAAACAAAAAGTGTGAGCCTACCGAGATTCGAATCCACCAAAAATTATTTTTCTAGTTTATATCTGGTAAACCAGATGTCAAATCAGATTATGAAAATTGTTGCATTGAGTTTTTGTTGCGTTATCAGTAAAAGGCCAAAACAATAAAATGTCAAAAATCTGTATTTTATATTTTTTTGAAATCAAACAAATTCTTACAGTTATAAAATATTTTCTTCAAAAAAATAGCAGATTTATTTCGAGCAAAAATTAAAATAATTAATAACATCATTTTTTAAATCAGAAGTTGTCGAAAAAATTTACAAGACGACTATTTTTTATGAAAAAGCCAATTTAAAATAATTGTTGGCCGTTTCTCGACATCGATTATGATTTTCCCGTAATGGTCAAAAGGTGTTGACCATTAAAAATCACTTTTAAGTAAACTGAAAAATTACCAAAAATAATTTTAAGATTCTGGTGTCCAGGCTGCTGCAGTTAATGTTATATGTGAACTAGCCCGTAAAAACCCGAAAAATTATCTTCCATTATCTCCTGTTTTGCTTCGGTTAATGAGCAAAAGTAGCAATAATTGGGTGTTGATCAAAATAATCAAATTGTTTGGCTGTCTCATTCCGCATGAACCTCGACTGGGAAAGAAGCTGGAAGAACCTCTTAAAAACTTAATCAATAACACTTCAGCCATGTCGCTTCTTTATGAGTGTATAAACACACTTATACAGGTTAGGGGTGCTTGTATATACAACTTGTTCAACTAAAATTTTTATTTAAATAACAAATACTGTGGCGGATTTTTTTTCTAGCACAGCGATCGAGAAACATTCGACGCAACTGACACTTCTTCGGTGGCTCTGCTAAAAAATGCCGCCTGTACAATTTTAAACTAAAATTGGTCACAATTGGACGGGGATTTTAGTGCTGATTTTTGCGCAATGTCTACAAGTGATACATGTATGAATCATATCATATGATGGAATGTGCCTGTGATTTGAAAATAAAATTGCTGCGAATATATGACGTTAAAAAGTTCAAATTTGAAGTTAAATTTTGTTTTGATTTCTAGATAAATATATCTCGAAATGAAATTTGACATCAATGATTGTGATCTACTCTATTTAAAAAATCGAAATTTATGCACATCGGAAAAATATTTTTTTCATGGAATGAATTTATCAAATGGTTAGGACGGCTTCAAAATTTCGAAAATATAAGTAAAATATATTTTTAAATTTTCGATAGCAAGGGCAATGATAAATTTCCAAATTTTTCGACAAAAAATGATGTAAAAAGTATGTGGTAGAGAAAAGTGAAAATTATTATTATTTATAATTTAACTGTTTTTTTGTAGATTCCGAATAAAAATTAGGACAATATTTGAACTTTTTTCCTATTTTTATGAATTCGAAAATTTAAATTCAAACTCAAAATATTCTAAACAAACAAAATTACGAAAATTCAAAAGTTACGAAAGTTTTCCAAATTATTAAAAAACCAGCAAAAAAATTTTCTTAGAAAATTGCATCCCATATTCCGATCTGTCTAATAGCACCGACCAACTTGAGATGGCAATAAATTGCCATTTATCTTAAATGTTCTTTTTAGGCGAAAACTTATCAAAATTCGGAGGGAGGACATGACAATGAAACGCTCATTCAACTTTGTGTAGACAAATTAAGAATTTTGATCGAAGACACAGATCAGAACTTGAAATATCTTGGCTTGCTCTCCATGATAAAGATCTTAGGTAAAATTTGAAAGCCTAACTGGCACTTGCCATTTCAAAATTACCAAAAAAATATATATTTTAATTTTTTTTTCCGGATTTTTATCTAAATGATGAAAATTATTTTTGCAAAACCCGTGAAAAATTAGTTTGAATTTACCAAAAAAATATTTTCTATAAATTCACAATTCAGATACCCACCCTAAGGCTATAATTCAACACAAAGACATAATTATGACCTGCCTTGACGATAAGGATGAGTCTATCAGACTTCGTGCACTTGACCTCATATCCAGAATGGTCACAAAAACGACTATTATGGAAATTGTTGCTAAACTACTCGATCACGCGAAGAAAACAGAAAATATGATTTATCGAGACGATTTGGTTGTGAAAATGATTCAAATGTGCTCGCAAAATAATTATGGGAATATTCATAATTTTGAGTGGTATTTGAATGTTTTACTGGATTTAACAAAGTTTGAGGGAAAATCGAAATTTGGTGATCAAATAGCGTTTCAGGTATGCATTAACAATTTATCCAGCGTTAGAAATATTGTTTTGGAGAAATTTGAACATATCGTTTTAGTGCAGAATCGAAACAGTGATTCCGTTACTGGGGCCGATGTGTCTTTTATAAAATCTCGCGACATAATATGAGATTGAAACCCACGCACTATTCAAATGTGAGAAAAAAGGTGATTCGCCAGCCGAGAAATACGTATTCCTGAAATTTGAAAGCTAGTGCAATTTTTTTTTCTCAGGAATGGATTGACGTATGTTTTTTCTTATAAAATTTTCTTCAAAATTATCTTTTTTTTTTAACATATCGTATTCAATTTTCCTCTCATTTGCATACAGCAAAAAATTGGGGTTTTTATCACGGTTTCGCCGGTTACAAAGAATTAAAATCCTATAAACTAAACCTCAAATCACCTAAGCGTGAGTTTCAATCTCATGTCTCAGTAATAATAAAGGAGTTTACTGTATACAGTATACATTGTTAACAATTTTACTAAAGAAAAACAAATCTTCTTCATTTTGCTATAACATGCGTAGGCGCGAAAATTTTACTAATTTGAAAACATACGTTGCAAATAATAAATTATTTCAGATGCTTGATGTCACAATCCGTGTTAAAACGCTCCAAGAATTTTCCGTCGGGCAAATGTGTCATATTTTGAGCAATATAAATGTGATTTCAAAGCTTTATACTCAAAATTCGTGTCTAAAAGTACTTCGATCAGCTGCTCTGATTTGTGGCGAGTTTGTGAATCTAGTAGAAGATCCTATAGCAATCGCTAAAGTTTTGCTACACCCCTCAAATAGCCATTTACCACAACAGATTTTGGCCGTTTTTCTTCAAAATGCGTTGAAATTATTTTCCTCGGGAGTTAAAGGTAAATTTAAATTTTTGTTATTCGACAAATCTTATTTTAATAATTTGTGAATTTTTTTTAAAGAAATAAAAGGATTTTTTAACAGGTTAATATAAAAATCATATTATTTCTTCGCAAATTTTTTATTTCGAGTTTCTGTTAGTTTGAACTTGTAGCTGGCTAAAAAAATATTATTTGAAAATTAAAAATAAAGAGAAACTTTAGAAATAATGATATAATTTTTCTTATTATTCTATTTAAGATTTACCGAAGGAAGAAATGGAGAAAATTTGCGATGAGATCATGGCTTTGTACAAAACTTTCCTCGATGATTCTTCGATAGATATTCAAGAAAGAGCAAACATGGCTTTGCAGACTATTTCATTTTTCAAGAAAATTGAACTAGCATCGCTTCTTCAGCTTTTTGAAGGTTTGTTTTAATTTTATTTAGGTCTTATTGAAATATTTTTCTATTTTAAAATCGCAAGAAATCTAATATCAGTTATCCAGGCTAGGCTGTTATCGGACTTTTTCGACGTCCTTTTGCGTATGCGTAAATTTAATATCGAAAAAAAATTATAAACAAACGTTTTGTGAAGTTGTCGTTATTGGAAAAATTTGTATCGTCAGAATCTCTAGTTTGGGTTGAAGACCAATTTAAAAAAAAAACTGGGCTTAGATTTATTTTTCATATTTTATAATTGTGAATGTCAAAATTGTCATATTTGGCTGGTTGCCAATTCGCTTAATTAAAGGGAGTGGGTGTCGCTGATTTGAGCCTTTTACAAGGCCATTTCTCGCCAAACTAGCAAAGGTGATATCCCTAAAACATTTGTTACGTACA
>SCLH01002275.1:129323-160130 GCA_004367855.1 Oikopleura vanhoeffeni
ATATATCGGCTCTGTGATTCCAAGGGTTAAGGGGGTGGTGTGGATGAATTTTGACATTTTGTAGGCTTGGTACGGCTAAACTGATGACGATAGACCATTTCTCATCAAAACACATGAAAGATCTATCATTGATCTCGCGATTCCATTAGGTAGCTTATTTTTTAAAGGAACCCACCCTTGTCAGCCTAATAACTCGAAGGCCATAAGAGATATCAACAAACAGTTTTTTGTATCATGTACACAAGTGAATTTGTGACATGGAAAACTTTTNAATTATTTTGGGGACACAAGAAGTGTCACACTACCCCCTTAAAACTCAAAAAACTTTGTTACTTGGCTGGGCAAATTTTTTTGTCTAATAAATATTATGCGCTGAACTTGACTTTGTGTACTTTTTCTGTTTCAAACTCATAATGTTAAATGCTTGATAATGAATAAACGAAAACGTTCGCATAATTGAAAATGAATAATAAATATTAAAGCGAATTCTGACAACAGCCCTACCAATGTGAAGGAAAAAACGAAAACGCTCTCGAAATTACGAATCACATCTGACATAAATTATCTGAAAACTGACGGAAAAGTTAAAACTCCTAATTCTGTTGCCGATGATTACCAAACGATTCTTTCTCCAGAATCAGAGCCGAATCAAATATTTGAAAATTTTGGTGGTAGCGAAAAATATTTACCAAAGAAACGACCACCGAAGGTAAACTCATAAAAAAGTGATAAAAAATTCGAAATTTAAATATTTTTCCAGCGTAAGTGAATTTTGTAGTTGTAATTTGTGCGTTTATCTTTTGATCCGCAAAAGATTTGATTTAAGGGGGTGGTGTTAGTGATTTTTGACATTTGGACGCTTGGTACGGCTAAACTGATGACGGTAGAACATTTCTCATCAATAAATATGGAAGATCTATCCTTGATCTCGCGATTTCATTTGACAGTTCAGTACCACTGCGACCAACCATCTGGTAAACCGCGGTTAAACACGAGTACCTCAGATTTTTTCAAAGAAATATGGATCCTAGAGCTTATATCGGATACTTTTGAGATTTGGTGAGAATAGGGGAAATTGTCTGAATTTTAGTGAATAAATTTTCGACGTTTTGATATAAGGCTTTTTCTGTGGAAATGACAGAAACGTCATTTTCGGAATGTAATAAGCCCAAGGGGTGGTGAACATCTTGCAGGAAGTACTTTTTTCGAATTTCGGCCTGATTGGCTGTAAATCGACAAAAAGTGCGCGAAATCGACAATTTTGAACATAAAAGTGAGAATTAGAAAATATAAATGCCACCAAAAATTCCTTGGAAACGATTTGCTGGAAACGATATTCGCAACTATGGTCTTATTTTCAACACAGCGGATTCTAGAAAAAAATTAGAGTTTATTTTATAAATATTACGTTTTGATCTCTAGCACTATATGTGTTCAAAATCAGACCTTATAAAAGCCTTATATCAAAACGTCGAAAAAACACCTTTTTTTCGGCACATTCAACCTGATTGCTGACCCCTGAGGCAAAAATCGAAAGAAACAGCTCTCATTCACTAAATTTCAGACTATTTCCTCTATTCTCACCAAATCTCAAAACTTTCCGATATAAGCTTTTCTTGAAAAAGCTGAGGAACTCGTGTTTAACTGCGGTTAACCAGATGGTTGGTCGGAGTGGTACTGAACTGTCAAATGCAATCGAGAGAGATCAAGGATAGATCTTTCATATGTATGATGAGAAATGTTCTATCAGTTTAGCCGTACCAAGCGTCCAAAATGTCAAAAATCACTCACACCACCCCCTTAATCATAGGAGCTTTTTAACTTCTGCAACAAAAAATTAAACAAAAAAACTCTAACAAATTTCAAAAAAAAATTGTTTTGTGCAGTCAGAAATTCAAATTTTTCATCTTGTTTCTGATTGAATCGACAACGGAGATTGCAAAAAAAATATATGACTTTTGGAAACGCGAAAATCGGAAAACCTAATTACAACTTTTTTGTAAAAATTGTTCAAAAATTGCGATGTTAAAATATTACAGTTCGGTAATGCATGGTTTACAAAATAGGCTGTTTACTGTCAAAAACCCTCTGAAAAATTTTCTTTTCGTCTACTGACTTAACCCTTGGAATCAGAGAGCCGATATATCGGCTCAAGCCTACCTACAACCTTCTGAAAAGGGCAAAAAATGTCGTAGAATTGTTTCTTCCAAATACATTATAAAGAATTTTGCGGCGATTCCAAAAATAATACGCATTTTTATTTTGGATATTTGGTTCGAATATTACGGGGTGTTGATTTTTTGAGATTTTTCGCCGAAGTTTTACTCCCGGAAAAATTATTTCGAAACTAGACATCAAATACAAATGTGAGATTAGTCAGTTTTTAGGAAAGTGCATGCATAACAGTTAAAATAAAAAAATTTTGGTATCTAGGGACAGATATTTTTTTTAGCGGGAAATTTCATAATTTTCAATTTGAGTATTCCATGAAAAATTGCATTTATTATAAAAATTCATTTGAGCGATAAAAAATGGTCCACACTGTCACTTGATAACTATATTGAAACTACTTGAAAATAATAACAGAAGTGTACTTACTTGCTTTTATTAGGAAAAATAAACATTTTTCACGATAAATCGTAATTTTTCATCCAAATTCGAGACTAATTAATAAATAATTTTTGATTTATGATACATAGATCTAATCGGAGGAAACTTAAGACGTAGTCCAAATCCTTGCGCATTGATTCCAAAATAAATACAATTTGCGACGACAACTGCGAGCTTGTATCACATAGTTTGCTGAACCTTGCTTTGAAACTCCAACTGCCCTGGGCTTTCTGTTAACCACGTTCAAAGTAGAGCCGATATATCGGCTCTGGTGCCTCGGCGGAAATTTTTTTTCTGTGATTCCAGGGGTTAAACTGAAAAGTTGACTTTTTATGTTTCCAGGGATAAATAGCATGTTTTGGTCTGACTCAGACGTTGGTTAACTACCTCTCACCAGTCACGGTTATATTTTTTTAATTCAGAAAGAAAAATCTAAAAAGAAGAAGAAGCGAAAGGCGAAACCAGAAGAAGAAAATCTCCCTACTGTTGAAGTTTTAGACGAAGAAATGCCAGAAGGCGCCGAATTAACACCCGTAGAATCTGACGAGGAATCAATTAATAACAAGCTAAATATAGACTTGACAGATATCTTGATTTCAAAACCGGCAAACACTGGCTTGAAAGAACCAAAGAAAAAATTGTTGAAAAAGAAAAAAAAAAACAAGCAAAAAACTGCAGAGACAGTGGTCAGTAGTGACGAGGAAGGAGGCGAAATTGTCATTGAAGACACACCGGTTGAAGTAAAATCTGGATCAGAATTGATACAAAACTATGTTTTGATTGCTGAAAATGTAGATCTTGCAATTTCAATAAAAACGGGATCGAAAATAGAGGGCGATAAAGGTAAATTAAAGCGCATTGTCAAAACCTGGTTTTCAGAAAGAAATATTATCGAAGAGCATACAAATATCTTCATTATTTTTCGCAGAAAATAAATTTTTATTATAAATGGGTTCAGAAAATTTTGAAGATTTAAAAAAAACATAAGAGTAAATAGCACTAAATTTACAGTAAAACCGTACACATGTCATTCAAACCGAAAAATTCGAAACTGTGACTTAACACACTTGTGCGACACAAAAGTAACTTTAGCCAAAATGGTAAAACTATCTCCTCCGAGGTTTTATCCACATTTTATCTCGAGCAGTTTTTCAAATTTCGCTATAGTTTTTCTAGAATATCAAAAAACCACCGTTTTTTGGCAATTATTCGTCGGAAAAACTATCTCCAAGGAAAAATTTCGTTTTGACGCTTTGATTGTTACTGCATTTTTAAACAACCTGCAATCAATTTGGACCATTTTTAACGCCCCTAAGACCTTATAAAACCAGCGACCTATACCTTCTTAATAGGTGACACACTGTATAATATTGACGTTTCATTTTAGTGCAATATAAAATTTCTATCGCCAACAAACACAAATCTCGTCAAATATCCGCAATATCTATTTCTTGCATGACTATCAACCAACCTGAATTCGAGCTCGATAAACTGGACTCAAGAGAGCTTATACTAGAAACATGTGAATTGACCATTTCTGGTTTTTTCTCATACAAAGTCGAGTCCAAAACAAAATCATCACGAAGCAAAAAGTTGAAATTTGAAAAGTTTGTCAATATTTTTGAGCAATCTGGGAGCTGGAAGTTAGACGATGATGCTTTGGTCGATTTATTGCATGAAAAATATTTCCAGAATAATATCGAGTTGAAAATTCCGACGACATGTACCTCATTAGAGGATATTATAGCTGCATTTAATGGGGCATACCTTGTTCATAAGGCAGATAATGGAGCATCGATTTGCGGACAATTAGGCGAGGATTCAGACTTTTCCCGCAAAATCTTATTTTTCTCTTTGAAGTGTTTTCGGGAAGAACGTTTACTTTCTGAAATAATTCGTCGAAAAATCGATAATTTAAATTTTTTTCAAAAAAGCATGGCCAATTGGAAATGGAGCATTGGCAATGCTGCATGAGGTCTTAATTTTTTTGCTCAAACAGAAGGTGGAAAACATTGCTGGAGATGCCTTTATCGGAGATGTACTTATCGTTATGGTATGTCTTACCATCCAGCGTGAAGTTTACCAAATTTTGTATCCTATAACTATTTGCTTCAGCCTCAAGGTTGTTGTAAGTTGAAAATATGGCATTTATACATTTTGCTATCGACCCCTATTACGCGTAAATACGGTACTTGTTGGGCCTGTTATGCCACTTTTTTATTCGAGGACATGATGTTTTTTGTTGCATAAAATGAACAAGCAATAACACCAATTACCCTAATCTGAAAAATGGCATAAAAGCCCTGGAGCAAGTACCGTAATAGATACAACTCAGGTATAATCATAGATCTACCAGGTAGATTATACCTATTTATATCGGCGTGGGTATATTTCGCCAGCCAAAAAATAAACATCCCCAAGGGGCTCGTGCGATGTTCGAATTTGGCAAAATTGAGTCTTAGAAGTCAAGTTTATATCTATAAACCCCTTAAATTACTACTTCCTGCATTTTTTAGAGTTCAAAATTTTGTGATCGAATCATTTTTCAGACAATCTAGAGGTTTTATTGCGGGTTGTCAGATTTTCATTACTCTATTCGATATCTTTCTCTTTATAAATCGTCGTCTTCAGCTTTATTCTCAGTCCATTATCTTCCAAATCGTTTCTTGTTCGCTGGAAACTCTCTTGAAACGTATAAGTTAAAAAATACATCGAATTTAGTCATGTTTTAACTGGTGTAAATGATAGTTTCAAAAAATACGATAAAATTTTGAATATGATGACTAATTTTTCAAAAAAAGGCTATGAAATACATTTTGGTAATAAATTCAGTCTTTCAGAACCAGATTTTCAGTTATTAAAGCAGAAGATAATATTTCCGATCATTTTTGGCACTTAAAAAGTATGAGTAATCTCTATAGTAAAGCAGCTAACCGTCAAAATTTTTGGCCATGACTATTGATACATATTTTTTGCATTTACAAGGTCAAAAAACAAGGTCCGAAGTAACCGATTTTGAGCATTAAAAAAAATTATTGGGCCATCTAGTGGCCCTAAAATGAGTCACCATAATCTCCTTTTTATGAGTAATTTAAATTTTACCATATTTAACTTAGCTTTTTGAATTATAAACACCCCAGCCATACTCACAGAAAAATTTGCTACATGTGCTCAAATAAGTAAGGTCGTTTTATTTAAATTGACTCAGTGTGATTTCGACTGAGAGCCAAAATTTTATTACGAATTAATCAAATAGTTGATAAACATTAAAATATTAAGAAAAAAAACTTGGTTTCGACAAAAAATAGCATTTTCTCTTGATGTGCGGATATCCCTCTTTTTTTTGCCATCGTCCTTGAAAAACATATTTTTTATAAAATTTTATCATGCTTATAAATTAAAAGTATCAAATTATTATTTTTTTTAACTTAATAAAATATCGAATCTATCAGACTTTGCCGGAGGGGCGTAATTGGTGGCGAGCGTGATGGGGCGCAAGTTTCTTTTGAGAATTTCCGGTATTAAAATCGGACAATTATTTATATTTTTCGCCTTAAGGGAGTGGGTGTCGCAAAATTGAGCCTCTTCCAAGGTCATTTCCCGTCAAATTAGCAAAGGTGATATTCCAAAAACATTTGTAACTACAGAACCAACCTTCGCGGTAATTTTGAATTTAACAGTAATCTGATACATCCCACCAACGCGACACCCTACGCTTTAAAAAGCCTCCTAAAAGACACGCAGTTGATGCCTTCTCCTTCAATTTTCATCATTTTTTATTATTTTTTTGTGTCAGGCTCCGGAGAAGCCTTACGAATATGCAAAAGCGCTTTTGTTTTAAAATTTTGCTTTCAGCGCCCCCAAACAGCAAAAAAAACGAAAACAAAAATTATTGATTTATTTATGATTTAAATTGAAAGTGCGCTCATTTGTTTTCTTTTGACGCTACCGAGGTTAAAAATTGCACCAAAATCCTTAAAAGTGTTTGTATTTACGGAAAAAATTATTTTGAAAGCATTTTTTCTGGTGTTTCTAAATTTTGTCAAAAATTTAGGCTCAAAATGAAAAGTTGCCATGGCCCCCAAGAGACGCCAAAGCAAAAATTTCGAAAAAACTCTCTAGTTTATTGTCAAACAAGTCTTCTGCTTTCAGATGCAGTATGAGTCGAAACTGTATCTCTCAAAATGGTGGAGGAGATAGCTTTTGCCTGAGCCTCCCAAACTGACCATTTCAAACAATTTGGCTAAAAATGAAAATTGACATGGCTCCCAAGAGACGCCGAAGCAAAATTTCGAAAAAAACTCTCTAGTTTATTGTTAAACAAGTCTTGTGCTTTCAGATGCAGTATAAGTCGAAACTATATCTCTCAAACTGGTGGAGGAGATAGCTTTTGCCTGAGCATCCCAAACTGACCATTTCAAAATTTAATTTTTGTTTTTTTTCGCGTTTTTGTCCGCTGAAAGCAAAATTTTAAAACAAAACGCTTTTGCATTATTCGTAAGGCTTCTCCGGAGCCTGACACAAAAAATAATAAAAAATGATGAAAAATTGAGAGAGGCATCAACTGCGTGCTCTTTTAGGAGGCTTTTTAAAAGCGTAGGTGTCGGCGTGGTGGGATTGTATTAGATTACTGTTAAATTCAAAATTACCGCGAAGGTTGGTTTCTGTTAGTTACAAATGTTTTTGGAAATATCACTTTGCTAATTTGACGGGAATGACCTGGAGAAAGAGCCAATCAGCGACACCCACTCCCTTAAAACCCTTAAAAATCAGGATTTTTAAAAAATGTTTATCTTTGCCTATAAAAGCAGATTATTAGACTTCTGGTATTAATTTCAAGTCGATATATTAATCAAGTAACTCTGTGGTAAATATTTAATTGCTTCAATTATTTTACATAAAATGTAGATTTTTTCATGGAATACTTAAAATTGAAAAATATCTGTTCAAGGAAATTCCAGGGAACCAATTGATTTTTCTTTTGAGAAGTTAGCATGAACACTTTCCTAAAAACTGGCTAATCTCACAATTGTATTTGATGTCTATTTTCAAAATGCCTTTTCTGGAAGTAAAACATAGGCAAAAAATCAATCCCCTGTAATATCGAAACGAAATATCTGAGTAAAAAATCAATTATTAAATTAAAACTGCAGCTAAATTCCTAAAATGTATCAGAAAGAGAAAAATTTGGGATGATTTTTTGGGACATTTTTCAACAGTTTCAGTTCCCTTGAGCCTATCTTAGATATAGGCTCTGTGCTCACAAGGGTCAACACTTTTGACCGATCGGAAAAATTATCATTTTTTTGTATTTAAAAATAGAGAATGAAAGAGTGCCATTGAAAAAAATAAAGTATTTGAATTGATAGTAATGACTACCGGCGGGCCCTGCCGGGGGCTGTAACATGTTTGAAACTAATACTAACAATATAATTTTGTCTATTCATATTAGTTTGAATAGTGTTGCCTCCCGGCGGGCCCTGGCGGGGGCTGTAACATGTTTTAAACGCATTCCTAAAATACAATTTTTACAGTATGTGAAATAAATGTTGGCAGCAAACAAAGCTAAACCCTCTGGATTGAAATAGAGGAAAACGAATGATATTCGGTAATAGTAGCCGACCAATGAGAAGCGGGCCCATTGATGAGGTGTGCTGGATAATAAGTTTATTCTTCCCACGTCATTGATTGGCCCCTTTTTTTCATTTCTATGAGTTGCCCAATTTGACTCAAATTATTTGAGTCTAGAAAAATTTTGACATTTTTTTTGTCAGTCAATTTAGTGATTTTCAAACAATTGTTCTGAGCTGAATAAAAGTTGCTTGAGTTTCATATTCTGGGACCCATGAGATATTTGTCTAAATTTTTCAAAAAAAGTACCCAGAAGGTTTTTGTATACATTTTAATTGGCCGAGGTGATTACAAATTTGTTTTATTCTTGGTGGATATGAATGAATTTTAAAAAATAAAGGAGAATATGGAAAGAAATTTTGAAATATCATCTTATTCGTCCGTAATCGTGAAAAAGGTGCTCAAAATGGCTGTTTTTGGTACATCACGGCTAAAACATTTTAACTCGAACATCTGAAGTCAGAAGCGTTTTTTAAGAATCGAACATATTCGGAGAAAGTTGGCTAAATATGAGAAGGAATATGGAAAGAATTTTCGATACCTTGTTTAGTTTATGATTACGGGGTGCTTGAAGTTTAGGTTACTTCAAAATTTGGCAAAAATATGTTTTTTTCGCAGGTTTGCAATATTATTTTTAAAGAAAATATTTGTTTCCGATGTATCAGCATTAAAAATTTAAAATGACAAAAAAATAAGTCAGATCCGATGTCTGTATCACGAGTTTCAGTCAATTATTTGGAAAAAAATACTTAAGTAATACTTTAAAGTAAAAACTGAAAGTTTGCAAATTTATGAGTTTTTTTTGGGTCAAAATTAAATTTTTTGTAATCAAACCGTTAACAAAATTTTGAATGCAGCAAAAATTAATATTTTACCACATATGGTTCCCGAGATATATTCTTCGTGGGGTACGTCCATTTTCAGGATCTAAGTAACCATAAGAAATTTTTTATTTTCGAAAATTAAATTTTTTTATTTTGATTTTCAAGATTAAATTAAGAGTGAACTAATGCAACCAAAATTAGCGTCAACGGGATAAAACTTTAAAAGTTACTTAAAAAGTAGAAGGCAAATTATGCGTATAAAAATAGGAAATTTTTTTACATCGAAATTTTTTTCGGAATGAAACTGATTACAAAATTAAGAATGAAGTAAAAATTAGCTTTCTATCATGTCTAAGAGCTGAAATATAACGTCCGTGGGGTACTCCCTTAATTAAATTAAGCATGACAAATAATTTAAAGTGTTCTGATTCGGAAGTCAAAATTTCTAGAATGCGCTTATAACTATAAACATAAAAACCTTAAAATAAACTAAACATTTTTTAATTAAAAAAAAATTTTAACAAAAAAAAACATTTATGAACCGAAAAATATTTTTGAACAAAAATCATTTTTTATCAAAAAAACATAGAAATAAGTATTTTGACAAGAAAAATTCTGGCAAAATACATATCATTATTGTTTTTTTACAAAACAAATATTATTAAACAGAAAATTAAACCACAAAAGCCCACATATTCGGCTGTACTTCAATATTAATGCACAATTTCACGTAAAATGCATAATCTTTCCATTTGACTTGTTAAAAAATGTTTTTCTTAATTTAAAATATTTTTTGTTGATCAGAATTTGACAAAACAGAAACTTTTAAACAGAAAATTTAAGCCAAAAAAGCCCACTTATTGATGCACTTCAATATTAATGTATAATCTTCCTGTTTGTTGTATAAAATATTTTGTTAGAAAATGTTTTTTGTTAATAAAAATTTTCATTTAATCTCGAGTAATAAATTGTGTAAAAATTTGTAATTATTCTGAGTTATTTTGAAAGCGCCTCCTCAGTGGCTACTGGGGTAGGCGGTCGCGCTTTCCTATTTGTGTAGTATTTTCATACTATGCCCTTAGTAAAGAAACACGCGTGTTTGATTTCAAACCTGCTAATTGGCGGGAGCACGGTTTTCAATCCAGAGGGTCTAGCTTTGTTTGCTGCCAACATTTATTTTACATACTGTATATTTTTTTGAATAGTATTGCCTCCCGGCGGGCCCTGCCGGGGGCTGTTACATGTTTATAAAGTCTTACAAAGTTTTTAAATTCTTCTTGGCATACTTGGCTTAAAATACTCTTCAGAATACCATACTTGGGACTTAATACTGATTTAGAGTCCTTCTCACGAAATAGATTTTCATAATCTACTGTTTGAATTCTAGGAATTTGTTATAATCCCTTAAAAAACCGCAAAATGATTTTTAGTTTAAAAATCAGCGAACTTTACTGAATTGACAAATGAAAATGCCAATTTTTTTTACAAAAAATCACATTTAAAATCGTAAGACCAAATTTATGAATGACCTTTGGCTAACGCTTTTACATTTCTTCTTACTGGTCGCATTTAAAGACTCGGACATGAAATTTTCCAGTTGAGTTTTAAAAATGTTTTTTCTGAAAATATGGCAAAAAATAAGTTGATCAGATGTCTTTTTATTTTCATTTTGCTCATAAAAAAAGTATTTTTAATCGCGATTTGAACATATTCAGTGTGATTTTCTTTCAAATTTTGGAATTTCTGAGAATTTGATTCGCGGTTTCCAAAAAGACGGAACAATTCAAATTGTGGAACCCCCTTTTCGGTGCGCACTCAAATAAGGCCGCAAACTGTTTTTTTGCTCAATGTAAGCGCCGATGAAATTTTTATGAGTCTTAACGGACCTGCGGGGCTCTGCTCACGTTCTCCTGGGCGTCAAGCTAAAAGCTATAAAAATATTATGCTCTATCTGGTCAAAACTCAGGGGGAGGGCCTTTTTGAAGTGAAAATAGTTGCCACTTTTTGAACGAGTCGTGGCCTGATTGGTCGGCCAATCAGAGGCCTTCGATTTTGTTTGGTGAAAGCAAGATTAACGTTAATTATTCCCTTAAACTGAAATCCATATGTTCGTGCTGTTTCTAGTACTTTATTGAGGCGACGCTAAAAACCCTGTTTTTTTGCCTTAAAATGCGACCTGTACTCCCTTAAATACCTCAAATGGCAGCCAAGATAAGAACTGTTAAATACAATCTTTTTTAAGATTTAGACCATGATATAACTTTTCAAACTCTTTTTGTGGTATTTTAAATTTCGGATTATCTTTTTAGGATGGATCATTCGTTAGCCACATCGGCGACGTGACATGTCATGACATCGCCGTGATATATATTTCCTCTACGCTGATCGAAATCTTCAGCTGGTAATCGTTCGCGCGCTTTTCTTTGACTCTTCATTTTTTCGCATTCTAGACCTTGGAAAAAAATCTGACAACAAAACCGCCCTTTAAAATGGCACCTTCGCTACTTTAAAATTATTTTCACCTTCAGACGATTGAACAGAAACAATTTCACATTTTTTAGAGAATTTTCAATGTAAACTAAAAAACATTTTCTGAGTTAGTTTGTAAAAAAAAATTTTTGGCGTTATTATTCAATTTAATTTAACAAAAACAAATTTCAGAAAAAAAAATTGAAAAATTTTCAAGTTCAAAAAATATTATTGTAGCGAATTAAAATTTTTTTTTGGCGTTTTGATGCAATATAAAATGAAAATAAAATTCGCAAAAAAAATTCAGAAACCAAAAAATCTGGCAACCGCCCCCCCCCTTAAAATTTTAAACCTACGGCAGGTATAGTGGTTGGCGAAATATACTATATAGTACAACCGCCGTAATTTGGTCTTAGATTTTTTCGTATTTATTGGTGAATGGCGTCATTTTATATATTTTTTTTGCACGGTGCGCTGCCTATTTATATCTCAAAAAAGAGAGATTTATTACTTTTATTTCATAATATGAAAACGGTGTTATGCAGAAAAAAATAACAGTTTACGATTTTTAGTTGGGCTATAAACAGTAATAATTCCTTTGGAGACTGTGATGAACTACATAAGTTAGATAATTCGTCACGAATTTACAATGAAATTCATTCCTAAAACCGTTTATATTCTACTTAATAGTCATAAACTGTTATGGACCATAACTTATGGTTTTCAGCATAACAGCTTTATCAGCTTTTTGTTATGAAATGATAGTAATAAAAAATGCTTATGAAAGCAAAACGTTGAATTCTTATATTTTTATGGTAATAAATGAATATTTTTTGTAAAAAATTACGAGTAGCCCTGATCAAAATCCCGAAAAAATCCAAAAACTAATTTTTAATTTTTGGTCCCGATTTTTCAGTTTTTGTATTATTTTTTCGTTTAAAAGTTAGAAATTTGACCGCTGCGCACTTCTAAGTATGAAGCGAGTGCTTGAAAAATGTCACCATATATTAAACCATTGGGTCATACAATCTGCATCATGTCAGATACATTATGTATTTCATCTTAAAAATTTCACGAATTACCACTCTGTTTAACCTGAAATGCTGAGACTTTTTTCAAGAAAAGTCTATAAGAAAAAACAATCCAAGTTCAAAAACTCATTTTATTTTTTGAGTGTTACGATTTCGATAGAAAGTTGTGAAAACTTGAGCATTGGAAATTTCATACAAGTCGTTTACTATAAGAATAGGCGCGCTAAATCACGACTAAGTGCCAATCGGCACGGTCTCAGTACACGGGCTAACGGCTCTTTTTTGAATTTGCATATTTTATGATAAATTCCGTTCCGAATCCCAATTAAAAGGAGCTTCTGGCCAAAAGTTTGTGATGTTAATCAAGTTCAATAATGGTGGAATGGTCAATGTTGTGTTGAAGACTGAATCACAAGAAAATGAAAATACATATTTAACTGCAATAAAATCTGCTATAAGTGTCGAATAACCCTTTTTAAAACTTTATTTAAAACTTCATTTAAAATCCTTCAATGTCATATAACTTGTAATTCAAATTCATCATCAAAGGCAGCACCTGGCTCAAACTTTTTTCGTTTTTTAATAAAAATACAGAATACCGACATGATTTGAAAGGGTCGTTTTGACTCGAAATCGTCTTAGACAAAGTCGAATGTTTTCGACCATTTCGAGTCAAAACAACCTTTCAGAAAAAACAACATGAAAATGAGACGTTCTGAAATTTATTTTCTATTTAACTTGAAACCATATGAAAATATGATATCACCCGTTTGTGATCTATATTTTTGTGGTTATTTTTCAAAAAACCATTTCAACCGGATTTTTAAAACTCTGGACCGTTACTGCTTTCAGTGATGAAATCATAAATTGATGTATTGGGCAATATATTTCATTCACATTTTCACTATATTTTTATTGTTCTTCACTAACGCATCTTCAATTTTCACTCACAAACAACTTATTCCACATATGTTCATTTTAAATATATTTATAAAAATAATGCAGAGTTGCAGGTTAATTTATAAAAATAAGTTTTTTTTTGAAGTAAAATATTTTGGTCGGAAATATTTTCGACTTTTTTGTTTCTAATAAGTTTCGCAATATAAAAATTAGATATGGTTCACAATGTGTACTACACATCTAGGGTGTTCGCCGGGATTGACCAGAAAACACAACTCTATCTCAAATTATGAAAGATTCAATACAGGGGGGGGGCAATATTGCCGAAAGTTTTTTGGTGATTTTGTTAGGTTAAATTCGGCAATATGGGGTCGGCAATATTGCCCCCTCCCTGTAACGTACCCTAAATGAGAAACACTCGATGTGGCAGGTTCACGAACCTACGCACCCTATTCTTTATTTAAGAGCAGCCAATCACAGGCGCGGATTCAAAAGCGTGGTGTGTGAAACACATTTTTTTACCGTTATATACAGGGTGTAAGGTTTTCCCCTTCTTTTTTCCAAACTGGTTACACTTGATTTCCGCCGTTTTGATTGGTTGAATCTGAGAAAACTCTTCTGACAACCAATCAAAACGGCGGAAATCAAGTGTAACCAGTTTGGAAAAAAGAAGGTAAAAACCTTACACCCTGTATAACTTATATTGTTTTTTTAATGTTTCTTTTTTTTAAATCATCTTCAGAATGAGGAAAAAAATCTTTTCCAGCAAAGACATACCTGGTACATGTAGTGCAGAAAAAGATTTTTTCCAGTGAGTCACCGAATCTAAGACCCTTAAGAAAAATATTTTTATGCACTGTCGAAACGTTCAAAAAACAATATTCACAGTATGTGTTTTTTTTTCGTGCAAACAGAATCTCAAGTGTTCGGGAGAATCGTCTATAATTTGGAGAGAATTCTCCCGAATCATTCTTTTCTCTCCGCACGAAAAAAAACACATACTGTACATGTAGTTTGAAAAATTTATAGTTTCATTTGTTTCGAACCAGAAAAACATAAATTTATCGAGTAATTTTTTTTGAAACGCGGGATTTACTAAAAATGGACCGAAAAAAAATGTTCTAACTTGACCCAAAATGACCTAAGGTGACGCTTATCAACCCGTTTATAAATAAGTTTAAAGGTCGCGTTCATGTCTAGTTCCCCCAGTCGAAATCCCAGTTGCCCCATTAAAAAACGACCTTAGTGCTCATACAAACTGAGAGTATTAAATTTATATTTTATGACGAATCCGTTCGCTATACTTACTTTTGTTAAAACCGTGAAAATAGTTACAATTTCCGTGTTCCTATTCGTATGCCCACCTGTGCAATAAACGCTTCGTAAATTAATCAACCGTAAAAATTTTTAGAATATTTTTCACGATGTAGTTGAAATTTATGTTAAATTCATAAAATTTTCATTACATTTTTAACGTTATTTGTCTTTCAGGGAATTCAATTGGTCTGATTTTAAGAATCTGGCACTTGATTATTTCCAGCTAATAAAATATCGATTATGAGCACTATTTAACAAATTTTAGAAAATATTGTATTTTAAACTTTAAGTCTTATAGTTATTTATAAAATTTGAGAAAAAATCAGAGATACCACCAAATTTCTGAAGATGGTTCTTTGAAAATATAGACCGGTTACTAGACTGTTACCGGTCAGCTTCATGATGAAAATTGAGATATACAAAAAAATTGTATAAAAAAATCTAATTAGCCAGTCTTTATATTTTTTGAAGTTTAGTAATTGCGAAAAATTTTGAATTTTTTTGAAACCGCGCTCTAGAATTTTCGAAATTTTTTTCAGAATTCCTCAAAATTTTCTTCCAGTTTGTTAGAGATATTAGATTGACCTAGAAAAAATACAATATGATAACTCATGTTTTTAACATAAACAATTACAGCAATCTCTCTTATTTCAAGCTAGATGTAAAAATAGAACATACTTTCATTTACACTTAGATACTTAAGGGAGTACCCCACACGGTGTTCAACATTCTCAGAATCGGGAAATGACATCTAAACTTGCTCCATTTAGCTGCGATTTGGGGATTTTGAGTAATGTGCGAAAAAATGCGATTAAACTGAAAACTTTTTAAATTTTTGAAATCGCTGATGGCGAGCTTCCTTAATACGGTACCTAAATTTCTGAGAATGTTGAACACCTGCCCCACGCCTTTAGTGATTGTCAACGTTGTTCTGAGCTGATAAAAGTTGCTTGAGTTTCATGTTCTAAGACCCAGGAGAATATTTGTCTGAATTTTTCGAAAAAAGTGACAAAAAATTTTTGTATAATCGTACCGTATTGTAACCGGTCCAAAAAGTCATTTTTCGACTTTTATCTGTTCAATTTCATTAGCGATGTATTAACTAATTTTCTGATTTTTTGTGAGCAACCTCAATTTGTTGTGTAGAAATAATACAGTTATATGACAGCTCAGATATTAACTTTAAGCTACAATATGAAAAGTCTAAAATGGATAATAGTGTATTTAATGATGAAGAGCCGTAGAAATTCAAATTTCAATATTAAAAGGAGCGACCAGTAAAGCATTTTTTCGCGGAAAAAGCACTTTCTTAAATTGGAGCTCGTGATTTTTATGGCTCTCTGGTATTTTGCTATCTTTTGTAGTCTATGGTTTATGCGCAGTCAAAGTTTTGCTTCCTGAAAATGCAGATTAAATATTTTCTTGGCAAGCATTATAATTTTTTTTTATAGTTTTCAGAACAATTCATATTTTTTAATGAACAGCCAGTTAATTTCCACAGTGAAATGAATGTATCGTGTCTTTTTCCCTCCATAAAACACGTAATTCCTGGTCAAATAAGCTGGAAAATGACGAGTCAATTTAGAAGTAAATAGGAATTTTTTACATCGAATTTTTATTTTTATTTAATTTTTTTGGAATGAAACCCGATAACAAAATTGAGAATGAGATAAAATTAGCATTCTACATGTCTGAGAGCCGAATAAAGGTCCGTCGATTTTATCAATCTAAAGAAATTCAGAATTTTTTTTTTCCCGACAAATTAAACTTTTTTTATTTCTTTTTTTAAGATTGAAATCAAAGTGAACGCATGCAAAAAAAGCGTCAACGTTTCAACTTTAAAGTTACAGACCAATAGCGGTTATAATTGGGCCGTTCTTTACTTTTTTACATCCGAAGAATTTTTGGATTGAAACCGATAACAAAAATGAGAATGCGATTAAAATAGTTCTCTCATCGTCTGAGAGCCGAAATAAACCCGCGTGGCGTACTCCCTTAAGGAACCGTCTCTGGAGAAAAGGTTAAAAATGGAATGATCGAAAAAAAATCCATTCTGCTCAAAAATTAGTGAAGAATTTCACCTTGAGATTCGAGAAGTTCTTGCATATAGTAGAAATTCGAAATTCAAGTGGTAGCGGTCGTAATGTTTTTACGTC
This sequence comes from Oikopleura vanhoeffeni, assembly GCA_004367855.1. Lineage (NCBI taxonomy): Eukaryota > Metazoa > Chordata > Appendicularia > Copelata > Oikopleuridae > Oikopleura > Oikopleura vanhoeffeni. Next base: position 146,262 of record SCLH01002275.1, read on the forward strand.
AATTTGAGTTCCGGAAATACTTTACGTTTGCTCGAAATTTTTCATCAGTCAATTATTAAAAAAACTTGTTGGCTATTTTTTCATATTTTCGCGGTCAATATGGAGGAATTTGTTTTGGTCAAATTTTCTTATGAATTACATATCAATCAGGCGTTGAATTTTATTGCGTTTCTTTTAACCCTTGTGAGCACGAGCCACATGTGGCTCAAGCAATACCTAAATCATTCAAAAAAGGCAAAAAACAAGATCGTATAATATTTTTTTCAAACACATCGGTTCCAAAAATAATTGAGAATTTTTTTCGAATTTTGGTTCCAGTATACGTGCGGATGTTGCTTTATTAGGATTTTTTCGCCTATTGAAAACTTTTTTCGAACTGAACATATAATACAAATGTGAGATTAGCCAGTTTTTGGAAATGTTTTTGTGCATTGCATACCAGTTAAATAAAAAATTTATGGGTATTAGAGCAGATTTTTTTGGAAGTGAACATTTCTAGAATTTTCAACTTCGTAATCCCTGAAAAATTTATTTTGATTAAAGTTAAATCTTAAGCAATCAAAAATTGGTCAACAGTTGTACTCTATTCATTTTATTTTGAAAAATGATAGAAAAAAGTTGTTTAACCTGCTTTTATAGAGGAATAATACATTTTGTTATCAAAAAATCATGATTTTTCCATCATTTTTATGACTTATTTATAAATTACTTTTGATTTATGAGATATAATCAAGGCGGAAACACTGCAATATTTATCTGACATGTTTTTTACACTGACTATCATACGTCGAGGCCACTCAGATACTGTCACGTCCTTCGACCAAAATTATACCCTGTTGCCACTAGACCGTGTACACTAGATGGTTACCCTTGCGTTCTCCTATATTTCTAGAACTAAATTTAAATCGTTTATAAAATGTCGGATACAAATCAATCCTTTCAACCTTCCTTATGCAGAAAATGAAGATTGCATACTGCCTTAGCTTCTGTAACAAACAATTCAAAGAGTAGCACAATTTCTGGCTTGGCTGCTTGGGCGATAAAACCCTATTTTTTTATGCTCACAAGTTAAGTTCCAAGTTTATGAGGCCTTGGGCTCAACAGTTTTACAGGCACAAAGACGGATTTTATCGGTTAAATGTCACATATTTGATAAAAAATTTGGTTTAAAAAAAGAAGATAGCTAATTGTGCAAAGGTGTCCATTTTTGAAAACCAAATCCTTCACAGTACCACCTTTTAAATTTGGTCTCATGGCCATTTTGATTTCCAAATTACATAAGTCTTTTTCTTCGGCCATTATTCGTCATTAGCCGTTCTGATCCCTGCTCCTATCCACTTTGATAAAATACTCAGAAAACATATTTCAATAAATTCTTAAAAAGCTGTATATACTACCATCTATCTGAGACTATGTGACCAAACAAACTGTACTAACTAAGGTAGCTTTTTTTATCAGGCGCGACAGATTGCACTTTCCCACGACTACTGTCAGAGCTATCAAAACGCGTTTATTGCATTCACTGGATTTTAATTTGGAAAGCTCAGTGCCAGAATTTTTGTTTACTTGGACGCGGTAACCGGTAAATTGACGTTTTACCGGGTTCTCTTAAGTAATAAACCAGCAATATCCTGAACATAACAGCTGTTTATAATGAAATTTTATTGGAGAATTTTTTGACATCACCAATTGTGAAATCTGACACCGCTTAGGGTGTCATAACCTTTATGTACTCTCCTTGATTTATCATACAGTTTTCCCACGCTGACTATACTAACCATGAGTAATCTTTTGAGGAAGAATGTATCCAATAATTTTTATACATAGACACTATTTCATGCAGGTCAGTATACATTTTTTTAAAATACATTGGATGTACATGATGATACATGGCATTTCACGAACATTTTTTGGCATATTTATTGTTGTATTCACACATCCGTAGGGATATATGTCACATTAACTGCATCAACTCGAATATGTCTCGTACGTATGGTCATTTGATCAAAAGTCAACGTCATACTCAGTACGGCAAATTCGATTTAGGTCTCTCGATTTCTATAATAAAGCTATAATAGTTCCGTACATGGGCTATCACAAGCGGCCCTTGTCGTGAAATTGCTTTCAAAAAGCAAATTTTTACTACATTTTACTCATTGATTTTATTCTTAGTCAATATGATTTGTCGATGTAAATTGGCTTAATGACAATTTTATATATTAGGCTATTTCGATGAAAAATCAAACGAGAATGTTATAAGAAACAATTCACAATGAGATCAGCTCCCCTGTTTATGCTCGCAGATGTATCTGTTCATGTTATGACAATAAACTGAAAATCAGTCAAAATATGTAAATTCTTCAATCTGCCAAAAACCGGTTTTAAATTCTCAATTAGCATTGCACATTCAAAATTATTTCCATACTACAGTTTCAGTGACTGCCGCGTGGTAATTTCTAAACGCGTCTCAATCATTTCATTTAAAGAAAATTCATTATGTTCAAACTATCTTATTCACAATTTTATTACAATCTCTTCCATTTTTGGAATCCAAAATATATATTGCACAATATTTGTCTGAAAGCTGCCTCCGATGTAGTCTCTTTATATCCTATATATTTATATGCGGTTAATTGACACGCACGTTATCTATAGTTTAACAATTATTCGCCAAACTTTTTCTCTGAAAAAATTTACCCCTAAAACTATATTTCATGCAGTAGTTAGAGCTTAAAAAGATACAAAAGTATGTTTGAATTTGACACCCTGGATTGTGTTGATGATTACAACAAAATATTGCCAAAAATTTACACGTGAAGTGCCCTCATTTACGTCTATTTCCCATCTCACATCCACTTAGTATTTAAAAAAATGTTAATTATGCACCTAATGTGTTCTTAGTGCATACAAGTATTGCCAACTTTATTTCTCTCTCAAAATTACTAATAGACATATCAGCTCACTAGGATTATGTCTATCACGAATTAGTGGATACATAAATAGTGTAACTTGACTCCCTAGCGGTTCAATCTTCAAAATTTGTAATGTCCAAACAGATTCTCTATTAAATTTCACTCATAAACATGTCACTTTCAGTCTTTGGCTTATTTATTTACAGAGAAAGCCGTAAAACCAGTCAATTACCCGGTTAACCGCGCTCACAGTAAAAACTAAAACAAAAAATTATTGGGACTTGAAGCTTTTTCAATTTCCGTTGATGCAAAAAACAGTTTTTGATACCTCTTACGGTCTAGTCCGTAGGCTGAAAACTGTCGAAATCCTATGTCGCGCTATAAAAAAACACTACCTAAGCTCTCACGACAAGTGCGGTCTTAAATCTTGATATAAAAATCGTTTCCGTCAACACGGACCATCCTTTTTTCTTACTTTGACGTTTTTTTTCCCGAAATCTGAGTGTTTGAAAACCCAAAAAACTCTAATTTCGAAATTTTATTTTTCTTCCGAAAAAGCTGTGTTATTTCAATTTAATAAGTGACGTGACCCCCAAAAACTACCGTTTGGCATCTGTTCTTATTATACTTGAATACTGAAAAAACGAAAAATGCGTATATTTTGATCACGTGACTACCAAATTTTTTTTCATAATTTGTTTTCCATATATTATTGACCCCCAAGAAGTTTCAGAACAATCCGCCCATTATTTCTATAAGTCGATATTAATGGTGGAAGTGCTACCTATCCATCACTACACCAAAAACCTAAAGATAAATATTTTCAGAAGTAAAAAACCGACTCGGCTGAACACTTTTTCCCCGAAAATAATTTTGTTATGAATGAGGTGCAAAGGCCCAGTGTCTTAAGTTCTAACTTGAACCGTCGCTCAAGTTACCAAGATCAACTCGAGTCCCTCACGCTGGATAGTGGGTATACCTCCTTATCAGTCCGCCGGGCAAATTCGCTACAAAGGCCAACATGCATGACCCTCAAGGTGACGTTTTTAACCGGCGAAATGGAAATTTTCAAGAATATTTCAGCCGAGAGAATTGCTAGAAATTTCGAGGTTTTTGAGGCGAACCCGATTCCGACAGACTTGAAAATACCATTTTTATTGACGACGAAATCAACCGTGGTGAGGCAGTTGTTAGAAGACAGGATAGCTATCAATACTATTAATGAAATGTTAGACACTTTAACGATATCGCGACATTGGAGGCGAGGGTTGCTAAATTGACAAAACATTTAAAAGTATAATTTTTTCTTTAGATATCTCACTTTTACCGGTGAGATAGTTCGAAACTAGAACATACGATCATTTTGACATTTTACTACGCGACGCTTTAGAGCCGGTTTTTAGATTTCGTTAAAAAATCATCGAAATCCCTGGTAAAAATCGGCAATCGAAAAACCGGCCCAGAATTTCAAAACGATAGTATGTACCGGTTTCAAACTATATCACTGTAAGGTATATTAAAAACGGACCCTGACCGAGGTAATTTCACTTGGAATCTTGAAAGCTGTGCTTGGCTGCTTTTCCTAACGGAAGATTTCTTAATCTCCACCTGCTTTGCTGTGTTTTAAAACACAGAGACCAAAAATATTTTGGGGAAGTATCATTTTGGCCGGCGGAATATTGGAACAGACCTTCGAAAGTTCCCCTTATTTTTAATTTCAAGAATTTTGGTGAGTTTCAGAAATTGCTCATCAGACCGGAAATGCATGATTTGGATGCAATTTTTTGCAGTTAAAACAGCACTGGAGCCGGATAATAATCTACAAATATACTTTTAAGGGTTACTTTCGGAGATATATATTTTGACATTATTTATTTTGGTACCCGGCACCACCTGGTGGTTTAATTGGCTGTCAAAATTTGAAATTGAAGATTTGAGAAGGTGCGCATAAATAAGTAAAAAAAGTTTCCGGAAGCCGAAACTAAATTAATTTTATCAAAAAAACATTTTTACGTGGAAGAGTCCGCCTATCGCATATGTTTACGATGGTTAATTATTCCATCAAAATTTTACTAAAATTTTTATCGTTCATACTTATTCAAAAAATTATTTCATCTCCAGAGTTAATGGGGGTTGGTCGTCCGCAAAATGAGTGTCTCTTAGTTAAACAAAATTTTCCACAATTTTATTTTTAATGCCTTTTTTATGAAAATATGGACCCAAATTACAATCATTTTGGTATGCGTGTTTTATTTTTGAATATATTGGCCTAGGAAAGCACTTTTTTTGGAATCGAGGTTATTCAAAAATATTTCGGATATAGAAAAAAAAATGAATATTTCTTTTGATATTTTGGAAATAAGTTTAAAAAACAACGATTTCCTCTATTTTACTATTGGAAAAATCGCCCAGTCCTAGAAATACCTTTAGACAACGGACAATACTTTCACGGCTATTATTTTAGCTCATACGAACTTTTCAATGCAACATTCATCCTAGGTTTCGAATGTTGTGACTCCTTTTAAGTCCAAGGGAGGAGCATTACATTTTGATTTGAAGACCCCTAGAAAACAAGAGTCAAAGTTCATTGTTTTTCTGTGGTGAAGAATAGCTGAGACCAAAATCAAGAATTCTTTTCACACAAACCACTCATCTCAGAGTCTTTTGTTGCTTCACCCGTTACTGTCCGAGTTAATTGAGTCATAATCATTGTTTACCCTAAAACGTCAGGGAGGAGATACATTTGAAAAAATAATTCCAGTTATTGTTGTAAGCCCGTTTTCTATTTGGAACGAGCAACCGTCACTTTCGATATTTTTTACGGACGGCATGCAGATGCTTGTGCTCAATACAATTAGCCGAATCAGCACGCAACACTTTGTCCTTGACGTTTGATACTCTTCGACTAACTGACCTATTGAAAACCCGGTTTTCTGCCTTAACGGTACCGCGGACCACCCCTTAAAACCATAAAATTATTTATTCCCCCTGTTTAAACCAGAACATTTCAGTTTCGGGAAATCGCGATCTTGTGCCCCTAAATTTTCATTCACAGAAAAAATCAGGATTTTAATTCTCCTTTTGAATACGTAGTTTCACCCATGAATAATTAGGCACCATTCAATTAATCCCAAATCTAGGATTTTAATCCTAAAGATTGATGGTCTGAATGATTGTTTTTCATAGTTAGTCGCAATAGATAAAAGTAGTTTAAATTAAAAACAACTTCTCAAGCATTGGCAGGTGGGGTACCATATTATATGGGGGAGTGCGCACTAGCGGGAACGCTACATGACTTGACAAGACTAAAACTCCTGATAAACATTTATTTCTACGGGGGTAATCGCCACCGGAAAAGATCCGATTCCGATCAACGACATCACCCCAAGCACCACTCTCACATGCCCACATAGACAATGTTTTTTTTGGCCATCTAGTGGTCAAAAGTGAGTTTCAACAAAACCCTCATTTTCCGTACTAATTAGTTTTGAGCAGTAATCACAGCATCACGCTTTCTGGTCATTTTTTTTATTCTGCAAGGATCGTAACTCACATAAAATTCTGGCTATATTTAACACTGAAAAAGAAATTTTTTTTTGTGAAAAGGTAAATACAAATCGAATTCTGAAAAGTTCTTTCGTCATTTTTGACGGAAAAAATAATGCTGTAGGGGCTGGAAGCACCTATTAATACACGCTGAATATTATTTTTCTGTTCTCTAGATACTTATCGAGTACTTATGTTAGTTAAAATTATTGTATCCTTGGGTTATTCTAGTAACTTCACAATAGCTTTCAAAGTGCGCATCAGTGAGAACCATGGCGGGAAGACCTGCGGAAAAAAACACTATGCAATGCCAGATGGTTTTATATATCAATAACTTTTTGATAGCGTCATTTTGCCCTGCCAAGAGCCAAAAAACTATAAAAAAATATGTCATTTAATGCGCTTCTGTATTGTTTATTTACTGTCCCAGATATTTTTTCCAGGTTTGTGTGCTCAGATATTTTAAGAATATTACAAAATTAGAATTTTGACAAAGCGCGCACCGCTAGTAAATAAACCGAGTGAGGTTACTCTCAATATATATTACTAACTTATAGACACATCGAGCGCAAAGCAGGTGCGGGTTAAACTAAGAAAACCATTTTATGACTAAACTTTGCCCAATTTTTGAAAAAAAAAAATAAAAAACCGTTTTTGGCAATTTTGATCCGATATCATTATCACAGCTCTATTTACGATCGGTCCATAAATTGCTTGCGCAAAGTGCACAAAAATAAAGTTTCTATGACAACTATTTTTATCCAAACAAATTGAGATCTGAAGGCTTATGATCAGATTTTTTATATTGAATGAAAATGCCGCCAGCCAGCGATATTTTCGTAATAAGCATCTCACATCTGATTGTCAATTACTTATTCTTTCCATTCAAAGGACACAACCATTACCATGGTTATACAGACTGATTTATATCTCTCAGACATGTCGGACCACCAACGTGCGACAATCTACTATCAACAAAACCCGAAATATATTTTCTTTCAAATCATATTTTTGCTCGCCGCACAATACCATTAATTTTAACCAACCTCTACAGAGTAAAACCGAAAAAATGCGTCCGGTAAAATTTTGATCCGAGACTGTTTGACATCAAAATATGAGTCAACCAAGGCGGTTTTATTACAATCTAGTACGGAATGTGTGCACACTCGTCCTATGCAATTAACGAATTCAGTTCACACTCAAAAAGGTACGATTTAACTCATAATATTGCCTAGGTGTATAATATGGAAGGCCGCTCGTGCAGCTGATAAATATTTTGTGTTCAAAACATGGAATTACTGGGCTTCTGAGTGTAACCGAAGACATCCAATATCGACGAATATATAAGTGCTTTATCAGACGAATGGAACTAACGGTTACTGAATGTTCTGACGCCTTTGCTTACCTACAGAGCTGACGCAAAATCAGCGATTACGTAGAAAAAACTGCTTAGAGTACCACGTATGCCTTTACACCACTGCTGACAAACCGCTGAAGACAACTGGGTATTGAAATTTTGCGAACATTTTGTAACGATATAAGCGTCCTATGAAACACTAAATCCATAGTCGCCATGTAAGAGTTCGAGTGATGTACCATAAGCTGCGTATTTTAATATAGTGTTATAAAGAGAAAGCTTGTCAGACGCAAAGCACTGGAGATATCAGTCATTCTATTGGTTATCCTAAGAAGAGGAGAAAATTTTGACGCGACAGAGTTATAATAACCCGGAATTCTGTGTAAGCCAATAATACTTCAAATCTGTCGGATGATTGTAGCAATGTAGTTAATTAATGGGCGTGAGCACCATGTTTATAAATGATGTGAAAATCACGATTTTGCCAAAATTTTCATCTCATAATGAGTGTTTTATATAATCAGTTTTATTTATTGCTTACAAAATTGAATATTTTCATTAAAACTCTCCTTGCTTGTTCATCGGAGTATCATCATGCTACTCCTTATATGTCGTTAGAGGAGGCAGGATAAACGCTGTTAATGCGTGTAGATGTCAGACTCCTGATTAACTAAAAGGCCGATTAGTGTTTATGTATTTTTTATAGGGTGACGTATTAGTATTAAATCAATAAAATTCTCTAATAAATATATCTCAAATATAAATTCATCACATAATAGATTTTTCATTATGAATAAAACATTGGTTTTCATAGTATATATCTGTTTTAATATTTAAGAGAAACTGAAAATGAAACCGTAAAACTCGGTAAGACTCACTATCTACCGAGTCAAGTTAAAGAAAAATCTAATAATTTTTTAGGCCTTCAAGTCCTTTTTACTAGTTTGAATGTCAAAAAAAATACGTTTTATTTCAAATTATTTCTAACGGTAATCCGTGTTAGTTGAAAATATATATGAAAATTATAATTGTCGCGCCCTATAATATAAACTATAACTACCATAATAGGTAGCAATTTTTATTTTAAGGTACAACTCCCCTCCAATGTTCTCATGCAAAACCGTATGTAGGTTATGGAGAACCGTATTTTCTTGCAAAATTGGATATAAGCTGACTAAATTATATTTTAACCGAAGTTGAAATTTTTTTTTCGTTTTTCTATGTGCTCATAACCGGTTCAACTAGGAAATTCAGCAATAATAACCGGTAGTTTTTGCCGATTACTTTTATTGAAGGTACATTAGATAGTGCTTCTTTACTCCACCAGATGGTGCAAATAGCGGTATGTCTTTTTATTTGAGTGGTTGAAGATAAACGTATTAACATTTTAAAATTCCTATGTATATGGATTAAAAATATATAACAAATAGGCGGCATAAAAAAATCAGCTAATACGCTGAAATAAAAGATTTTGCTGCGATGTGATGGCAATTTTTATTCCAAATCCCTAGGTGCTGATATGGATAATCTCATGAGCTCATAAAATTTAACGGTTTCATTGATTAATGCTAGAAACACGGACCCTTGCATAGTTTTCTAATAGCATTAATTGATAATAAAATAATATTTGAAAATATTTATTTTTAATTTTTAACCTTATTTCAAAAAATGCTAAAAATAAAATGTTTTCTAGGAAGCTTGTGAATTAGTTTCAAATATGATGTCAATAAATTGTAGGAAAATTTTATCCTGCTCAGTTTTATTTTCGATTTAAAACTTATTAAACTCTTGGGGACTTCACATTCATTTATGTGTCACTTTTTATAATAATACACATAAAATAACTCAAGAAAGTGTTAATTCAATATGCATGAAGAAACGGGAACTATAGAATATTAGGTATTGTATAAATGTCTAGATCTAACAAATTAATTTTATGATGATAATTCTATAATGATTAATGTAGTCATCACTATCCGGTTTATACCCGGAATAAATTTTACTTCTTTTATCATTTGATATAGTAATATCATATATCTTATTTAATCTGAGTGATTTATAGTGGTAAGAAATATAACTCATAGCATATCTAAAGAATTTAATGAATGATATTTATACACATTCACTGGCACTTGCACGGTAAAGTTCTGAACACTGCGCGGCCGAGGTGAGAGAATGAGTCAACACTCAGAGCAAACTACAAATTCTGTTATTTTAAAGTTATAATTAGCTCTTCGGGTAAAGTGAATTTGCTTCTTAGGTGGCACCGAGTCCATTACCTCGATACACATCAGAAACATTAAAAACGTATGTGATAAGTTCTAGATCGGGCACTGGCAGTTCGACTGTACGAATAATGCGTCTTTTTGTCGTCGATGGGGTACTTTCGAGCGTCGTTTGACAGGAAGTAAGACGAAAAAGGGTTAATATCATATGGTTCTGCCAACCGAAGCTCTATCATGGGATCATCGTACTGACACCATGAGATATAGCTACTTTGGCATGGATAGTAGGTGTGGATATATATATAATGTCCAGAGGGTAAAAATATCGTACTACAACAAAATAGCGTGTATTCTTTAGTTAACAAATATTCATAACGTGTGATAACATAAGTATGACCCATATAGAAAAAAATAGAGACAACACACTCGAAAGAGTACGCCAAAAGTCATGATATATCATTTTTGCATAAAACCAGGTACTCAGGCAACAGCTTCAATATTTTATGTTTGATTCATTCTTAATGTATCATTTGATTGTCTATCCATTCCACTCACCTTATACAGTTTATTTTCTTGTGCTCCAGTACATGTCTTAACTATGTCATGACGTAACAAATAAATTCTGTCATTCCGACTATAAATATATGCTAAATTTCCGGTCTTGATAGAGAAATTTCTAGAACTCGCACCCAAAAAATTGTCTCGACAATCTAAACACAAAAGGCGGTAACTTTATCGGGAGCGTCTGTTCCTCGGAACTTAAATAACCATCAAGACCGGCCTAATAATGACATCTTTCCAACGAAATATTTTGGTCTTGTGTGGTTTGATAATGCACGCTCGCTGTTGTCTAGGTGAGTTATTTATGAGGTTATAGATTGGTATTGGTTTTACACTTGCTGGTTCTAAAACACCGGAAAGACTGACTATGTGTCTATCTGTAACAAAATGATAAGACTCAACTACCTTTTTGATTTTCACAAGGTGTTTTAACTCTGCTATATCTCAGCGCATACCCACTACAAATAGCTAATAATTAACTATGCTGCGAATATCAAAGATTTTCATCGGTCAAATTTGCAACAGGGCCGTCCAGTCAAACCAGGAAAGATGATGAAGTACACTGAGATTACATATCACCAACAGATAATTTATTTCAGCGTTATTCAATGACGATTTCGAAAAAAAAATACGTCTCTAGCAGTATATTATAGATCATCGAGGAGTACTTGGAAATAAAAGCCTAATTAAAATTCACTTCCGTGGGTGATATACCGCGAATTGATGACTCATTTGAAACAACTAATCAATTATAAATTTATTTCTCGTAAAATTCCTAACTCACTACAGATACTTTGTCCAACGTAATATATCGCTTATGGCTGCAGAGAGATCTCGTTTGTAAATCCGTTATGTATTGCCTCATTAGGCAAAAATTAAATTATGAAAATATTTGAAGTACACTTAGACGTAAAGGGTTTAAAATGGTGGTATTTCCATGCAAAAATGGGGCGACGGAAGATCGGGGGGTGTTATCGTAAAACAAATGACGTCACAAAAGAATTGAGGATTTTTCATTTTAATAGCGCATATATTTTATGTAATTTTTATTTAAGGTTCATATTGGTCAAATGTTTTCATGAGCGTAAAGTGCGAGCAATATATATTATCTGCGCGCAGTCTACCACCTTTGACGCACAACGTGAGGCAGAGTTAATTTTTCTACAAATATAACTGCGATGTTTGAACATTCATTTTGCGTAATCCACGGCTGTAAAAACGTTAATACATTGGTTTTCTTCACCACGGCGCGTGGCGCTGAAGTGCGTTTTTGTGCAATGTCATCCGAGCAGTTATGTTCAAATAAATTTCTGCTCTGGGAAATCGTACTCTTATTATTTCGGAGCCTGATCTACTCTTTTATGCGCGCTATTTTGTTGTTTTGTTGATTGCCCACATTCTCTTGCTGACCTCCGGAATCTATAAAATTTCTTCATCGATATACGTACTCACTGCTCACATGAAGAAAGCATACAATCCAGTGTGGTGTCGGGAGGTGTCAATTGGAAGATCCTAAATGTGAGCGGATTTCACCTAAAAAGATAATGGTTCTTTCGGTACTAGGAAAGTTACCATATGGCCGATTTTGGCCATCCCATTAAAATTGTCTGTCTTCTTGAGATTGATGGGTACACCGATAGTCGATACATGGGTCATTGTACCACGTAATGCAGACGAGGATGTTCAGGGTTGAAGCTGTACTACCGAAAAAAGCTACATTAGAAGTCATTTAAAGGCATGACCTTCAAGGATTGATAGCAGGGCTGATCACATTAAGGTGTACTACGAACCCGACATAGGCGCCAAAACATACCATCGTAGTTAATTGATTGGAGAGAAAAAAATCGACCCATCAGAGACAAGCATCCCGCTGTACTGATCGTAATAACCCCCAATCACAATTCAAGGCTCAACCCCAGATCAGCTTCCGCCATGGCCAAACACAAATACAGAATAAGTTAATGTCATGTATGAAATATATACAAAATGGGTCTATTATTGCATAAAGGTGCTAGAGAGCAAACACTAGTTTGAATTTAACGCCTATTTGTGGTTTTAACATATCCTAATAATTGGAGAGCGACTGCAAGAGGTGTATAAGTAACCTTAAACAAAAAGCAAACACGACACTCACGAAGCAGGCTGCTGACCTGATATACACTATTCTAATCAAGTTTAGATAGACTTGGTTCTTCAAGTATATGTGTTATATGTTGTTAAATAGACCTGCCATATAAATAATGTCAGTTATATTAAAGAGACGTGTTTCAGTACGATTAGATTAGTATTTTACTTTCACATTTTAGGCGTAATATTCGAAACAGTTCTTGGTGAGGGAAGACAGTAATGGAAATAAAACAAAGGGAGCCAAAGATAAACACGCACGAAAATATAATTCAGTGGATACAACCAGAATATTAGCTTCATTAAATTTGGAGCCAATTTTATTGTGCCAACTTTGTTAAAGGGAGTTTAGCCCTCGACAGATATCTGAGCGTGCTTGGATCGGCGATATCGGTGGCTCCGCACAACGAGGGATCATCTGGCAATAACATGGACATTGATAAAATTATGAGTTAGAGAAGCAAATATATTCGTATCTCCCACAGTGTGACATAAGTAAAATAAACGATGCAAAACTGTTTGTCAGGAAAAAAATAGGGTTGGGGTGAGATAGGGTAAGGGTTCCAGCGAACGAAGCAACTGACCCGACATTTTTCGCTCGACCGCTATTTTGTACAAAAAAACACCCGATCAAAGCAGTGAGCTGGACGGCGCTATTTGAGCCTGAACTTCACTTGATTTAAGGGGGTTCCCACACATGAAAACGACCTCCAGAAATATAATTCGATTTTGAAATGTTGTAAAATAATTTTTTGGACATCCTATCAATTAAAAAATTAGGTTACCAATTCAATCGTGTTAATCTGTTAGCCGTGAGAAAAAATAATCGTTTTAATCAACGGTTCATATCTTTCCGCATTTGTGTGTTACGGCAAAAGTTGAACACTAACTAAGGGCTGCGCGGGAATCTATCTGATATTTCTCTTTGTTTGAACAACCAAACATTGTATCTATCTCACACTTATCAGAAATTGTTTTTTGATTTTCAATAATTGAAAAAAGCCGCAAAACTTAATTACTTTTTAAACAACCAAAATCAACCTGAAGATCGACCCTAATTTTTTCAAATTTTGACCACATTTCCGGTTACAAACGAAGCCCATTTTCCTTTCAACGGGTGTGAAAAAGACGAGATTTTCTCTTT
>SCLH01002275.1:160151-170168 GCA_004367855.1 Oikopleura vanhoeffeni
AGATTGAAGATATTCATTAAATTCGTGCCGTAATACGTGAAAGGTGGCTCAAATAGCTGTTGTTGTACAGTCAACGGCTAAAAACTAATTAACTCGAAACATCTGAAGTCAAAAAAAAATTTGCCTGAGAAAGCGTTTATTCAAATCGAACATATTCCAAAGAAAAATATGGAAAGAATTATTTGAATAACTCTGTTAGTTATGATGACGGAGGTCTCTGAAGTTAGGTTACTTCAAAATTTCGGCCAAAAATATGTTTTCTTAGGTTTGAAATAATATTTTTGAAGAAAGATACGAAAAAAATATTTTTACGATGTTATCAGCCATATACAAATTAAAATGAACAAAACAAATAGTCCCGATCCGATGTCAAATACAGCAGAGTTTCAGTCAATTATTTGAAAAAAAATTTTAAAAAAAAACTGAACCTTTGCAAATTTATGAGTTTTTTTTCGGTCAAAATTCAAATTTTTTAATTATTTTGTAAGCAAATCTTTAAGTGAGTGGCATCGATCCGGCAGATTGGTACATTTTTTCAGAGCTATGAAAAAAAAATGTGAAAACTTATTTTCTTATTTTTATCTTCAATAAAAGTGTCCATTCTTGCAAACGTTTATATTTTTAATTTCTTAACCCCCACCTGCACGAGCGTGTTTCAGAACACAGAGACCAAAAATATTATGGGGAAGAGTCATTTTGGCCGGCGGAATATCGGAACAGACCCCCGATAGTTCCCCTTATTTTTAATTTCAAAAATTTTGGTGAGTTCTAGAAATTTCTCATCAGACCGAAAATGCATTATTTGGATGCAATTTTTTGTTTAATGCAGTTAAAACAGTACTGGAACAAGATAAAACTGTTGATAAACATTTATTTGCTATCGGGGGGGGGAAGCACGAAAAAGACGATTCCGAGCAAAAATTTTTTTTGGGCCATCTAGTGGTCAAAAGTGAGTTTCAAAAACCCTCATTTTCCGTACTAATTTAGTTTTTGAGCATTATCAGCTCAATTTTTTAGTTTTCTTGTGCAAAGATCGTACTCACATAAAATTTGCTATTTTCTGAATAAAATTTTTTTTGAAAAATAAAATGTTCGAAAATTTTTTGAAAAATTTTGGTCATTTTGACAAAAAAAAAGCGTAGGCGGAACACTTTGTAAGATGAAAATCATTTTAATTTAAAACTTAGCATTTTGACCGCTGCGCACCCTATCTATTGTCCCCAAAGTCTATGTGTGTGTTCCTAAACCACTCTCATTGCAGGTTGGGAGTGGACATCTCGTGCAGGTGGGGGTAACATAACTAACTATCTGTACAACATTATTAAAAAACACTTTTCATTGGATAAACTCCATTTCCAACTTACCCGACCATAGAAATTTTTGAAGGACGATAAAAAACTTCAGACATTGTCGGGCTGACAGCGCTTACAAAGTCCTGGTTTCTATGTTGCATATTAAAAATGTCCTGATATTAAAAGTTTTTTTCCATGATAAATGGTCAAAAAGGCAAACAAGTAGAGAAAACCACTTTTTTTGAAGATAAAATAATGACCTTCTAATTGCGTTTTTGATATCAGAAATATGTTCTGACATACTCAAAGAAATGGGCGGCCTATACATTTGCCCCACAATTCTTAATTTGGGATTTTCCTAGCATAAAGTTTTGAAAATTTAGTGCCATAATGGCACTTATGAGTTACATGCCGAGGTACAAAAATTTCATCGATATTAGAATGAAAATCGCAGCGACCACACCCATCATTGGACAACGTGATATTAATAGATACAAAAAATAAATATAGTGATTCTACCTTGATTTTTCATTGGATTTATCTGATTTATTGCAAATTTTCCATAATATTTCATAAAATGGTCGACAGAAAGATGAAAAAAAATTTTATGATTTTCAAAAGCGGCTGTCAAAAAATATGTAAACATGCATGAAAAAAGTGAAAGTGGCTATTTTTTTATTTTTATTCGACAATCTTTCCAAAAAACAAAAAAAATGAAGAAGATTTTTGACAAAAAATCGAAAATTTCCATAATCGCTTTGATTATTTTTTTGATAAATTTAGCGAATTAGCCAAAAATAAAGTTCGGAACTCAATATTTCCTAAAATAGACTAAAAATATATTTATATAAAGATGGCACATTTTACTGTTCAGCTAACCGATAATAAGCAACAAAACGAAGTAAACCTAATTAATTCGTAAGTTAAATTGACTTCAGTCTGCCGAGTCGATGCTACCCCCCCCTTAAACAAAATTTCGAAGGCAGCAAAAATTAAGATTTACTACCACATTATAGGTTTCCGAAATATAACGTTCGTCAGGTACCCTATTTTTCAATTCTAAGAAAAAATAATTTTTTCGAAAATTAATTTTTTTAATTTTATGTTTAATAGATTGAATTCAGATTGAAGACTCATCCAACAAAAATTTTTTAGTTTGGTAAAAATGGCATTTTATAAAAGCTTTAAATTCGACGATTGAAAAGTAGGTTCTCAATGCCTGCTCAGTCCTAATTAATGCCTCATTTGATCGGCGGATAGCAAGAATAAAATTTTACGTCGTAAAAAGACTAATAAAAATCGATGGCCAAAAGAATGTCAGCTAATCATCTAAATTGATTTTCGGTCGTTTCGCCTACGCATTTTCATCAAAGAATTTCTTCAGAATGACCGAAAAAAATGTTCGGAAAATTTTTTCAAAAAATTAAAGGGGTAGGTGTCGGTTTTTTTTTTTAGCCCTGTCATAGAATATTTATGATACATTATATATCGGTATGTACTAAGTTGACCGCCAAGGACAGTCTCATGGTTGGCAATTATTCTTTTCAAATAACATCTATAAACAAAAATCTAGAATTTCAAAAATTCCGAAATATTTTTTTGCTAACCACCGCATAAAACCGGTTAATTCCATCCATGATATAAACATTTTTTATTGGGAAGGTATGACCTCTATCTCTGAAAACGAGGGCAATTGACATATAAGAATTATGCGAAGAATAGTGGTTATATCGAATTCTATGAAATTCAATTATTTTTTAAGCAAAAATGTTAAATCCTAATTATCGAATTTGACGGAGCTGATGTGGTTAAAAAATTTTTTGAATTAGCTGTAAGCCCTAACTTTTTGATCAGCTGAAATCTCAGCTTCAATTGGTGGTATTTTGTGTCCGATCAGACGAGAACTTTTTTTTCGAACTTTTCATTTCCCGGTTTGACTTATAGTCCTATCTAAATTTAGGTGATAATCAAAAATCCGAGCCCGAACATATTGAACGAACACTATTATTCACTAACTGAGTCGAAAAACGGTCTTATTCAGAACAATCCCGCTAGGAGAAGTATTCACCTTGGATAGAACGAAAAATTGTGAAAATCGGCGTTCAAATAATGATTCTAGAAACATTCAATGAGCGAAATTCAAAAAAATGGGCCAAACATATTAGTTGACCCTCACACTCTTCCCGTACTCTGTTAAATTTTCAGACGCTTTGTATGTGGGGTCTAAAAAGAAGATCGATTTTTGAAAAAAACCTGTTTAGTGCTCTAGAATATGACTCAATCCACCCTGTATGGTGTGAAGTGTAACAAGTTGGTTTGTGATGTGTAAGGTCGTTAGAACGAAAGGCTAGATCTACGAAAACGAGTATCCTCAGAATTTTGATCAACTGGCCCTAGATTGTTCTGAGGCGTGATGAAAGGTACCAAAAGCGACATCCTACCCCTAAATTTGTTTTTTGAATTAATAGCTAAATGGTTTTGTGGCAGCGATTCGGTATAAACAACATAAAATGATTAATAAATCGACCTTTAAAAGGCGCTTACCAAGCCCAAAAGCTGTTTTTTTACAATACTCACATTGTACCACCAGGTGGCTCAGCACCTGTAAAATAAAATTCATGGTCGGAGATCTTTTTTTTTGAGAAAGTTTAAACCCATATAAAACTCAACCATTAGTGCTGAGGGGTTAGTTTTGCAGATAACTCTCCAGGACCGGTACTGACCCTAGTCAATAGGGGACTTAAAGGTGGCGCTTTAAGGAGTGGGTGTCGCTGATTTGGGCCTCTTCTTCCAAGGTCATTTCCCGCCAAACTAGCAAAGGTGATATGCCAACAATATTTGTTTACTAACAAACCAACCTTCGCGGTACATGAAATTCAACAGTAATTCTATACATCCCACCCTCACGCCGACAACCTACGCTTTTAAAAAAGCTCCTAAGAAAGACAACGCAGTTGATGCCTACTCCTTCAATTTTTTATCATTTTTTATTATTTTGTTGTGTCAGGCCTCCCGGAGAAAAGCCCTTACGAATAATGCCAAAAGGCGCTTTTGTTTTAAACCCCAAATTTTGCTTTCAGCGGACAAAAACGCGAAAAAACCCAAATTAAAATTTTGAAAATGGTCCAGTTTGGGAGCGCTGCAGGCAAAAGCCTATCTCCTCCAATCCAAGTTGAGAGATATAGTTTCGACTTATAACTGCATCTGAAAGCAACAAGACTGTTAACAATAAACTAGAGAGTTTTTTTCGCGAAATTTTGCTTCGGCGTTCTCATTGGGAGCCATGTCAACTATTTTCATTTTTAGCCAAGATTGTTCGAATGGTCAGTTTTGCGAAGCTCACGCAAAAGCTATCTCCGCTCCAGCCAGTTTAGAAGATACAACGTTCGGCTTATATACTGGCATCTGAAAGCCCTAAGCTTTGTTTAACAATTAAACTAGAGAGTTTTTTTCGAAATTTTGCTTCGGCGGTCTCTTGGGGCCTGGCAACTTTCATTTGAGCCTAAATTTTATAAGAACAATTTAGAAAGCCGAAAAAAGGCTTCCAAAATATTTTTTTTCCAGTAAATACAAACCACTTAAGGCGATTTTGGTCAATTTTTAAGCTCGGTAGCTTCAGAAAAGAAAACAAATTTGAGCGCACTTCAATTTAAATCATAAATAAATCAAATAATTTTTGTTTTCGTTTTTTTGGCTGTTTGGCCGCTGAAGAAGAAAATTTTAAAACAAAAAGCGCAGTTTGCATTATTCGTTAAGGCTTTTCGGAGCCTGACACAAAAAAAATATTGAAAACAACTGCTGAAAATTAAACGGAGTAGTGCATCAAACTGCGTGTCTTTTAGAGGCTTTTAAAAAGCGTAGGTGTCAACGTAGGTGGGATTGTAATCAGATTCACTGTAAATTCAAAATTACCCGCGAAGGTGGTTCTGTAGTCTTATCCAATGTTTTTGGAAATATTCACCTTTGCTAATTTGACGGGAAATGACCTTGGCGAAGAGGCTCTAATTTTTGCGACCCCACTCCCTTAGGAGGTCCTTCAACGGTTTTAAATTCAGGTTAGAAGACATAATAAATGCACCCCACAATAGTTATGAGGAAGGCCACAAAACATTGCATTCTGCTCTTTTGAGAAAAAAATAACAGGGTGTACAAGGTTTTTCCGCTTCTTTTTTTCGCAAACTGGTTACAGCTTGAATTTTCCGCCGTTTTGATTGGGTTGAATCTCTGAGAAAACTCTTCTGAACAACCAATCAAAACGGCGGCAAATAAGTGTAACCAGTTTGGAAAAAAAAACAAGGTAAAAACCTTACACCCTGTACATAACCTCAGATTTTAATGAAAAATTCTAAAAATAAGTAAAAGTGAGTTGCAGCTCTTTTTTCTTTGGCAGTAGCTTCAATTTGAAGGGTACTTTTTCCGTACAATCGATGAAAATAAATTTGTCTCTTCAGAAACTTTTAAAAAAATGACTCTCGGTTGAGCTAAAATGCAATTTTCTTTTTAATAGGAAGCCAATGATTAAAAAAAAACTTTTCACTAGAAATTTAGAAGACTATGTTTTAAGAATTATAATTCAAATTAAGAAAGTAAAATGTATTGAGTTGTTTTCTAACGAAGTAAAATCCCGTTTTTTCAGTTTGAATTTTCCAAACGTTTTTCCCCTTGGATTCTAGAAATACTTGAGGGACATCAATAATTTTCAACCTGACGTTAGCCAAAATGTTTTCTTTAGTAGAGCCATTGAGCTTTCATTTGATGGTAACTTTCAACTGACATCACGATGACAGTTTTTTTCTATTAAATCATGAAAAAATTGTCTTTCCCGTGCTGAAGAACTAATCGGCAAATTTCTATAAATAGGAGCGATGAATCAAAAAAAGGTTTCCAACAGATAATTGAGAAAGACATTTTCTCGGAATAATACCAGAAATTTGAAAAAAAAATTGTACCGATGTCTTTTTGAGAAAATCGAGTCTACAGAATTAGAAATATTTCATAAAATACGGTTTTTTCATAATTCTGAACATTGTCGACCAAAAATTTTCCGGCCAAAAGTCACTTCCGCGGACGGTCGGACGTAGTAAAGAACGTATTCTACAAACAAATTTTATTAATTTCCAATTGAGCCTTTTTTCCGAATAAAAACATGAAGTCAAAATAAGTGTTCTAGAACCTAACTCCACTTGGTGCTGTGGTGGCTCAAATAAATATTTTGATTTTGTCGGAGCAGGAAGGGTGGATCTTCATTTAGGGTTTTCAGAATTTTATAAACTTGTTTCGTTTCTCTGAAGCCCCGATCTAAAATATCAAAGAACCGTGACGTACCCCCTTAAGGAGTCGGAAGCATGTTTT
Source organism: Oikopleura vanhoeffeni (assembly GCA_004367855.1). Classification (NCBI taxonomy): domain Eukaryota; kingdom Metazoa; phylum Chordata; class Appendicularia; order Copelata; family Oikopleuridae; genus Oikopleura; species Oikopleura vanhoeffeni. Next base: position 166,796 of record SCLH01002275.1, read on the forward strand.
CTAGTGTAAAAACAAAATTTTTTATAAATTTTTTCGAAGTTTCGTGATCAGCGCGAAAAATTTGCTGTCATATTACAATATCTCCTTTATCACCTTCAGCTTAATCTAAATTAGATGTAGCTCGAAATAAGAGAAAGCGGCCTCAGAGGGCTAGTCAAGGGTCTTAGGAGTGTTAGGAATTTGGCTCTCTCAACCCTACATATGATTAAGATTATCGAAAAGTGATAAAGAAAATTATTTAGTAAATTTATTTGCAGTGGATTGGCTTCAATGCTTCAATTTTTAGTTGAAAATTTCCCTCCAAAAAATCTTTTTTCAATATAATATCAAGCTGAAAATTTTAAAAAAATAAAGAATTCAATAAATTTGAGTGAGAAATTGCCCGTAATTAAAAATTCTTCAGGGATTTGTGGGTGCTTTCAGGAATGTGCTGGGGAAGAAATAAGCCGTTTTTTAAAAAACTCAAATAATTTTTGAGAGAGAGAGTGAAAGTTATATTCTCTATATTGTATATTGTATCTCGTAACCTTGAGTAAGACCAAAAAATTGATTTATTATTAGAAAAATATTATCACATCAACCTTAACATGCACATAAAAACCCTAATTGCTGGTATTTCTTTTCCAATTGAATTATACCGGCATATCCGACGTATCAAAAAATCACATAATGCCGATATTAATTTGTCAGAAAAAAAAATTCTCACAATCAGCGAACTAAAAACATTAATAAATTCATCTGGAAATGTCGCGCGAAAAATTATTTTGAAAATTTCCTTGCTATAGTTTATATAATAGGCAAGAGATGTAACATTTTATAAAAAAATAACCTCCTACGAACGGTACAGAACAAACAATGTGCGATTCCTGTTCTCTTTTTCATAATCATGTCTTGGATTATCCTTATGAACCTTTTTGACTAAAAAAATTTTCAATATTTCTTTCATATTTCTCGCAATCACTATTTTATGCTGATTTTAAGGGGTTATGCGACTTCTGATTTGACACATTTCTGCGGTGAAATATACTGAAAACTAACATGTTCATGAGAAAAAAACGAAAAATGCAATTTGTAATCTATCTTATATCTGCGAAAAAAAGTACATCAAGAAAGTATTTTGACCATTCAACAAACCAATAGGTACATGTATGTAGAACAAGGTGACATTTTCAAAACTTCAAAAATTCTNAAAAAAACTCAACTCGATTTTTTGCTCACGTTCTGTCCGGTTAATTTGAGTCATAAATCATTGTTGTACCCTAAAAACTCAGGGAGGAGATACATTTTGAAAAAATAATTCCGTTATTTTTGTAAGCACGTTTCTGATTGGACGAGCAATCCGTCACTTTCGATTTTTTTAGAGGATGCAAGATGTTTGCTCAAATACATTAGTCAGACGCAAAACTTTGTCTTGAAGTTTGTACTCTTGCGATAATTGACCATTGAAAACCCGGTTTTTCGCCTTAAAGTACGACGACCACCCCCTTAAAACCAAAAATTATTTATTCTGTTTAAACCAAAATTTCGTTCCGGTCGCGATCTTGCCCCTTTTAATTAAGAAAAATCAAGATTTATCTCCTTTTTATCGAGTTTCAACCCAGAAAATCAGGCACCATTAAAATTAATCTCAAAATCCCAAATCATATTTTTTAGATTGATGGCTGAAGCCATGTTTCATAGTTAGCGAATACTAGTGTTTTTAAAACACTCAGATGCAGGTGGGTAATATAATATTACTAATATTATATTACTAATATAACATCGCAAGCAGGTGGGGGTTAAATAAGAAAAAACAATTTTATGACTAAACTTTGACAATTTTTGAAAAAAAAAATAAAAACCGTTTTTTGGCATTTTGACGATATATCACACAGGCTCCTATTACACGTCATAAATGTGCGCAAAGTGCCAAAAAAGTTATACAATATTTTTTTTCAAAAATTGTCGAAGTTTAGACAATTTTTTTATTGAATGAAAAGCCGCCAAGCATCGATTTCTAGACTCCAAGTCAATTTAAACAACCATGGAAGCGATTTTCCAGAACCAGCGGAATAACGGACAATTCCTCCAGACGCCCGAAATATATTTTCTTTCAATCATTTTGTTTGCTGGAAATCCCATTAATTTTAACCAACCCTCTAACAGAGTAAAACGAAAAATGCGTCGTAAAATTTTCGACCGCGTTGACCAAATGGTCAACCAAGGCGGTTTATACAACGACGACATCGTCCATCAATTAAGTCAGCTTTTAACAAAAGACGAATTTACTCAAATATTCCAGGGTAAAATCAAGGAGACCGAGCGAAAAATTGGTCAAATGGAAACGGCTCTGAGGACCCAGACAAATATCGACGAAACATTCTTATCAGAATGGATAACGGTACTTGCTGACCCCTTGATCCCAAGCTGCGAAACCCTATTTGAAATCCTTAGAAATGTATGCCTTACCATGCTTGACAAACCGGTAAAATGGGATGAAATCGACATTTTGAAATATTTCCTGAAAACTAAATTTATCGCAGAATCGAGTGATGTACAAGCTGCGATTTATAAGTCGTTAGAGAAATTTGTAGAAGATGGGAATTCAGATTCTATTGGTTATCAGGAGGGAAATTTGGGGATTTTACCGGATTGTGTAGAAAACCAATTTCGATATGTAGCAATGAAAATGGGCTGGCATGTTACTGGTGAACATTTTGCCAAAATTTTATTTGAGGTAATTATCAAGTTTTTTTTTGACAAAATGATCCTTTTAAAACTCTCCTCGCTACCTAACTGCTACTCTTTTGTTTAAAGGGGGTAAAGCTTTAAGGGGGTATGCGACTCTGATTAAATAAAGGCCTTAGGTAGTATTTTTTATAGGGGCGACACTGTCGCCGCGACAGATTTCAAAAAAATTCTCCATAAAATTCTCAAAAAAATTCTCCATAAAATTTCATTATAAAAACATGGTTTTCATGTATTTCTGTTTAATATTTAAGAGAAACTGAAGAAACCGGTAAAACCGTGAATTACCGGTCAAGTAAAAAAAATCTAAAAATTTTGGCCTCAGCTTTTTCAGTTGAATGCAAAAAAAACGTTTTTCAATATCTCTTACGGTCCGTGGTGAAAAATGAAATTTGTCGCCCCTATAAAACAAACTACCTAAAGGTAGCTTTTTTAAGGTCAACCCCCCCTGTCCAGCAAAAACCGTAGTAGGTATGGAGAACCGTTTTTTTGCATTGAATAGCTGACAAAATATTAACCGATGAAATTTTTTTCGTTTTCTGCGCTATACCGGTTCACCGGTAATCAGCAAATAACCGGTAGTTTGCCTATTTTTGAGGTAATAAAAGTGCTCTTTACTCCACCAGATGGTGCACGGTGCTTTTTT
>SCLH01002275.1:173356-185683 GCA_004367855.1 Oikopleura vanhoeffeni
TGATCTTGTCATTAATGATTAAGCGTCGTAAAATGCGATTAAATGGTGTGCGGCAAATAGTTGGCTAAAATCGAGTCTACGAGTTAAGTGTACTACGAACCCAATCAATAAAAAAAATTCGATGTTTACCAACCCTTGGGCTTGTTACATTCCGAAAATGACGTTTCTGTCATTTCCACAGAAAAAGCCTTATATGATATAAGTTATATCAAAACGTCGAAAAAACACCTTTTTCGGCACATTCAACCAGATTGCTGACCCCTGAGGCAAAAATAGAAAAAAAGCTCCCATTCACTAAAATTCAGACAATTTTCCGGATTCTCACCAAATCTCAAAACTTTCCGATATAAGCTCTAGGATCCTTATTTTTTTGAAAAAAGCTGAGGGACTTGTGTTTAACCGCGGTTAAGCAGATGGTTGGTGGGAGTGGTACTGAACTGTCAAATGTAATGGCGAGATCAAGGATAGATCCATCATATGTATTGATGAGAAATGATCTGCCGTCTTCAGTTTAGCCGTACCAAGCCTCCAAAATGTCAAAAATCACACACACCACCCCCTTTAACCGAATTAAAATAGAAAAAGTTTTTGTTTAACACAAATACCATTTGTTTGTGAACATTTTCAATCAAAGTTTGCTATGTTTTTGGATCTAGAAATGTAAAAATCAAAAAAGTTTTTAGCTTGTACTCTTTTTGATATTTCAAAAACCATAATTATTCAAGGTAATCTTTGACAACACACGTTTTGAGTTTTTTTACAATTCTGACTCAAATTAAATCTGGCGTTTTAAATAGAGGCAGAAGTTCAAAAACACCTTCAAAATATTGTATCAGTTAGAGAACCATTGACCAACTCCAAAAACTTGTACTAGTTAGGCAGTTTGTACCAGTTAGGTAGCGAGGATTGTATTTTTCTGCTGGTAAATCCGGCATTGAAAACAGATTAAGTTTCAATTTAACCATTCAGTGTGGCATGACATCTCCGATATGTTTAACCCTTCCCGACGGAACAGTTATCAGTACAGATATGATTTGTTGTGCTTTAAATTCCGACAACTGGGATATTGGCTCATATTTACTGGATAAATATCACGGTCATTCTTCACTCACTTTCACCAAAAAACTTTCGATCGAACCAAAATACAAATTAAGCGAGCACCAGACAAATGGACGAGAATCGATAGCAAATTATGCCCCACAATTTCAAATTGCCCTAGAGTACTATGCTGAAGAGTTAGATACCAAAGAAGCCATGGATTTTGTGTTAAATTATTTTTCAAAACGCCTTAGGATGGTATAATTTTTTGTTGATAATTTTTTTTTAATATGTTTGATGTTCTCTTTGCAGCTAAAAACGTAGATGGTATCGAGAAACGGCCAATGATCATAATTGGGATTCAAATTCTGGTCCATAGTCGGTATTGGGATTTAAAATAATATAAAGCAGGATTAAAAAGTTAGATTGGGATTTGATTGGTATCTCAAATTATTTTTCAAAACAATCTCCATGAAAATTTGAAAGAAATGAGCACAATACTTGTTCATGAAGATTTTTATGATAGGAAACACCACAAAAGTTAGTTAAAACCGATCCAAAACATTGCATAGGGCTGCTGACAAAACCATAACCAGTGACATTTTTTTATTTTGATCTTCTACCGGTTATCTGGCAATATGCAGTTTTTGGAAGTTCGGAATAGTACTCTTTACTCTACCAGATTTTTTTTGTCATCACAAATGATGATTCCAATTTTTTAAACAAAAAACTAATTTTTGGTAAATGTTTGGTTTTTTGACCAATGATATTCGAAATTTTTTGGATCTAACTCAGATAGACCAATCACAAAGTCGCATTCAAGGCTCTTGCACGAAATGATTGCCTTCAAAAAACTATCTCAATTCAAAAAGTAAAGTTATGACAAGGATGCGCAGCGGGCAAATTTATGACCCAATATTTCAAACAAATCGTGTATGTTCCAGTTCCGAACTATCTCACCGAGAAATGTTTTTTTTTCGATATTTATATCCATATTTAATGTTAGGCACGTAAAAAACAGACCTAACGTTAATTTTTGAATCATAAATCGGGATTTGTCATAATGGTTTTGGAAAAGCATCTCGAAAAAATTCAAAAAACAAATTTCGCCAATACAACTGAGCTTTTTGATATTTAAAATTAATACCAATAAGCAGTTCCGCCGATATTTCCAAAAAACCACTGAGCTTCAATGATATTCGAGCCGATGCCATGACACCACTTCAAAAGGCCGTGAGCTTTAACAAGGTTGATTTGGTTAAAAAATATATAGAAGTGTTTGAGGCTGATTTAAATGCAGTTTGTGATTATCCCTTACCGCCACTATTTATTGCAGCGTCCAAAAGAAAAGTTCGATCCACTGAATTACTGGTGAAAGCTGGAGCATATTTAGATTTAAATATTAATATAAATGGAGAAAATTTGAGGTACAAATTTAAGTTTTACATAAAAATTCAAGTCTGAACGAAATCATACAAGAAAATTTTAGTAAAGAGTCTGGGTTTCAAGGTGGTTCTTGACGCCGACGTGTACAACACGAATATTAAATTTTTATTTCAATTTACAAATATTTTTTTGAGGTTTCGGTTAACTCAATTTTCAAGAGTCAATCAAACGTGAGAAAAAATTGTTAAATATGAACATCCATGAATTGAAAAAATCAAGATTTTTTTGTCATCGTTGAACAAGTTTGAATACAATTTAAGGGTATCCCTGCTCCTAATTTGACATATTCTCGATAAAATATTACCGAACAGGGCCTCGAGGATATAATTTCAGATTAGCCAGTTTGTAGAACTAGCCTTTCAACTTGCGAAATTTGCCAAAACTTTTTTGTATGACCACACTCCTTCACACATAAGCGCACAAGAGCCACCTAAGCCAAAACGGAAATCTATCTCCTCCAAGTTTTATTTTGAAATAAACTCAAATTTTAACATAACCTGTATAATTAGTATACAAAACTTTGGTAAGCTTTTTGTCGATAAGTGCTATATTTATTCTCGAATACGTAAAAAACCGGTCCAAATACCGGTTTTTGGACTTTTTTAATCGGAAAATCGATCTCCTCCTAGGTTAAATTTCAAAATTTTTGCAAAAGCTAGCTCTAAACAACAGAAACTTTCCTTGGGGCGTTTTTGTCAAATTTCGACCCAAAACAAAAATATGAATTTTCAAGTCACGTGAAAAAATTTCCGAAAAAATGTGCTTCGATTTTTTCGAAAGTAGGCTCAAAAGAAAGCTGAGGAAACACTGAAGAGAAAGTTGGCTTACGTCAACCCGATATTTTGAAGTTTAGTGGTCAAATTGACCAAACGTATTTTTGAACATAATTTGAGAAAATACTTAGAAAAAATCGAAAAAACGCAAAATTTTCGAAATTTTTTTGTTGTCATTTGGGTGTTTTATGCGTTCAAAACATAAACAATTGATTTGGTGCATTTTTATTGACATATAACTGCAGAAAATGTAGGAGCAGGGATACCCTTAAAGGTTTTCTGGACAATAATGGACCCTTTTGAAAAATTTTTAAATAAAATAATTGAATTTTTAGTGTTTTCGATGTTATTTGTGGTCACAAAGCGACATTTTCGCGCACAGAAGACAAAGTGCGCCGATATATGGCTCGACAATTTTACCGTAAAGTTCAAGACGATGCCAAACGAGCAAAATCAGTATTTACGGAGCGTGAGAAACCGCATTATTTCAACAATTCCGGAATGAGTTCTTGGCCAATTCTGCCCATCGCAAAATTTCGTAATTCTACTTCCAGGAAGCTGAAAGAGATGTTTCAGTCCAGTCCCGTGTGATAATTCAGCCGGTTTCAAGCCTGGTTTACTACCGGGTTTTTCACACTTTTTTGCGTACTTTTTATTCGGTGAATTTGTAAGAAATCGGAGATTTTTGAAAATAAAAATTAACTGTATGGCAATTTTTCGGAGTTAGTTAATTTTTGTGAAACGACTAATCAGAGAGCTTCATTACATAAGAGTTCAAAATGGTCAAACAAATTTCTAAAAAGTTCATCAAAAATATGACACCATGTATGAAATTTGATTTTTTTTATTACTTTGAGATCTCTATAACTGGAACGATACTCAACTTTGGGCTGTTTTTCGAAAATTTTGACACCAGTGTAAGCCGAATTGAATTTTGCGTGCGTTCGTGTCAGAATTTTCTTGAAAACCCAGCCCGAAAGTCAAGTTCTGTCCCAGTTAGAGAGACCCAACTGTATAATCTTTCTAACTTGCCTTTTATTTTAAATTAATTGTATTTATTTTTGAAAATTTTCCTTTTTTTTTTAATTCACACTTTTTTGCCTGTTACTAAAGTTTATAAATATTTATTTATTTGCTTGCTTGAAATTTTTATTGTTTTGCGTTTTCGATCAAAATACTGAGTCTTTTTTCAGGTCTTATTCACGATATCTGGATCACGTACAGTCGGAGCATTTACGAGCGAATCCTAGTATATATCAATTACTTTATTTTGACATCTAAAGTGGTTAACCCTCCTGGTTCTGAGAAATCTATCTTTATAAATGTCTCATTTTTAATGAATAAATGACATAGGTTTTTGTCGATATACAGTGGCGTCGTTTTTTACTTACACACAATTTTCGCTTGTTTTTTATTCTAAAACTGCAAACGGGATCGAAATGTATGAAGGATTATTATAACCGTAATAAGCCCACATTCGACTGCATTATTTAAAAAACGAAATCAATGCAAAAAATATAAAAATGGCGCAATGTTTTAAGATTTTAAGTAAAAAAGGGTGGGAGTATAACGTCCAAAATGTTTCTTTCTAATAGTCATACTGAAAATAAACAAACAGCTCAAAAAATCATTATAAATATTATGTCAACCATAATTATTTATCTAAAATCATCTATTTGAATTAAAAGTAAATTGCATTATAATATCATCGCGTCAAGAATGATCAGAAAACGTAATTTTCGTTGACCAACACAAATTTCTTGTGCTATATTTTTTGTCGATTTCCAAATAAAATATCACGAGAAATTTTTGTTAACAAACTAAAGTTAACATTTTTCATAAAAAATTTCATGAGAAAAAATTTGAGGATTTTTAGAAAAAATATTTTTATCCAAACTTTAAAATTAGTAATAAAAAATTTCCATGCTAAAGATACTTTTTTTTACTTTCAACTTTGAACAATAAATATTCATTCGTTGACGTTTTACTTCTGACCAAATGATAACTGTTTTCAGTTTAACCATACTCTTATGTACTCAAACACGTCTTTATTTTGCCAATTGCTCTTCATAAAATACTGAAAGGTTTTTGTCATTAACCCCATTAGTCATGACGGGTTAACTGATATATTCAAGTTTTCTTCGAATATTCGACGACAAAACAAAAAGGTTCGCGTTTCCACATTTCGGGAACACCCTTATTAAGTTAGCCGTTGTTAATCTGAAGAGTCAAACATTTGTTCATTGTGAACTTCTGCCCAGAGTGCTGCTGGTAAAAAATTTAGCCCCTAAGCGTCTCCCTTTTTATTTTCGTTTGTGTATTTTTTTGGTTGGTAGTAAATTTGAAAAAATGATAGTTTCAATATTCGGAAAAAATATGGGGAAATTATACGTAAAATTGCATTCTAGGAAACTTCATCGATATTTCTATGGTTATTATTTTTTTTGTCACGTAATTTTCGACGGATTAAATTCGACTTCAAAAACTTGAAGTATATTTTTTTGTCACCTTTTTTTTCCAAATTTCACTGTTTTTCACAAATAATATTTCGTAATTTCACTTTGTTTTTCTCAAATAATTTTTTCCAAATTATTGTTTTTTGACGATTCACTGCTTGCTCTTTTATTTGTAATGCGCCTGGGGGTTAATCGTTATTCATTTTTAAAGCTGCCTAAGTACAAGCCCGCTGCAGAGCTTTCAAAATGTGTCTCCGATTGTTTTTTGACACTCTCATGACCTTCTAGCGGTTAGATTTTCAAGATAACCCTGAAACCGCTTCCAGTTTAATTTCGCTCAAATTTCCGTAGTCTAGAAATTTACAATAAAAAGTTAGCTTAGTCGTTTTCAATTTGTTCCAAAAAAATAAAAAAACTATTCCTCTTTAACTCCTCTGCTCCCAAAAGTTTAATTTGTGTCAGAAAATAATTTGATATCTCACAGTTTTGTAGGAATAAAAATTTATTAATTAATTTAGTTAAAAATTTTTATGGTATTTACCTTAGCTACAACGGTACCGAGGTGTCCAAAACAACTAGCCTTTTTCTTAATTTTCCCCTTTAATCGATATCTTGCTATTTTGGACAAATAGGTACCATAATAATATATATCTTGTTTTATTAAACTATTCATTGATTTAATCTCTATTTTCTTAAATTTAGATTTTTTCAAATTTGAAACATGTGGACTGAAGCAATGCCCGGAATCGGTGTTACCGCCCTATGCCTTTGGGTTGGTTCAGTCGGTAAAAAATATATGGACGAAGCTGGAACGTAAGTGTATTCATAAGCTAACGATTTGCGGCCCTATGAATCATAAAAAACTTGATATCTGTGAAATAAGCTCTTATAAAATGAAATTGAGACTAAAATATCCACTTGTGGCGCGCCATAATAAAACGCAATATCTAAAGTAAAATCGACATTCCAAAAATGGCCACAAGTGGCGCTAGAGAGCAAAATTTCATAATTTGGGAATACCAAAATAACGATTAACAAAGTACAGTAAAACTTCCTTTTTTCATTTTAAATTTCAAAATAAAATACTGTCGTATTGTGGTGGATGTTTGAGTGGATGTTTTACGCTTTTTTCAGATTTATTTTGTGACTAAAAAACAAATACTACTGTGGTGTGCGTCTATAAGGACAATATGGCAGAAATATGGCCAAAACCTACGCTTTTGGATTTTGGTCTAAAAGGCATATTTTTTCGGAAAATATCTATAATTCACCTCTTTTTCGAAAAATAAAGTTGAAGAGCAGAAAAAAAAAATCTTCATATTGGCAAAACCTAAGGACAATATGAAAAAAAAGGGTTTCATTTTTTTGGAAAAAATATGGTGTTTAAGGATGTGGGCGACGATAATTGGGCTCTTTTTCACCATTCAGTGAAGTTTCTGAGAAACCTGGCTTCAGAATAATTATTTTTTTTCCAAATACGTAGTACAACTCTTTAGAAAGTTGCCAGTTCTATTCAAGCATCTGATACCTCAACCTACGCTCAGAAAATGGTTTTTAGTAGGCGTCCTTAAAAGCACTAAAAAGCCTACTCCTCATTCATTCCTCATCATTTGTTCTTGTTATTTGCAATTTAACTTTCAAATATGAATGCGCATCTCCGAGCGGTAGAACATTTTGAAAATTTTGCCCCTAGTGGTCAAAACAGCGTATTTGGGAGCCTCACGCAAAAGCCTACTCCTCCTTGAAAATATATAGAAAATGTTCAATTTGTGCATGAACTTCACCGCAAAGCCTGGATTAAGGTCCGAACGGTAGCCTTTTTCCAATCTTCCTCTCCAAAGTCTCAGGAACGACTTGTGAATTTCTAGTTTTTGGTGTAATTCTGAACTATAAATTTTCTAAACCTACTTTTTTGAAAAAAAGTTAAAATTCAGAAAAAATCTTACTAGTTAAAAAACTCAGTGACAAATTCTCTACAAAATAGGGCAATCAAAACAGTTATCTGAGAAATCTCAATTATTCGCCGCCTTAATTTAACCTATAATTTCAACCCCCAAAAAACCGACTTTTCTTTGAAAAATCTCAAAAACCAAAAAAATCTATATAGTTAAAAAACTTGGCAGAAAATTCTCTACAACATAGGTTTATCAAAAAGTATTATACGTGAAACTGAGAATATCGTCGCCCACATCCTTAAAAACTTTGGCTTAGGTTTTCAGCTCTTTTCCGTTATTTTTGAAATTTTAAGAGCACTTTTAAAAAATAAGGACAATATGGCAAAATCTCAGTTTCCTTAAAGAGGAAAACCACAGTGCCATGATTTAGGACGTTTTAAAACCACCGTAACTCATTTTTATTTTTAGCCACAAAGGTTGGAGAGCTGGACAAGGTTTCATGCTTCCATTTAACTGGGAAAGTAAGGGATCGAAGAAACCTCCACTTGGTCAATTCAATCGTTATGAATATCAAGTTGAAAATCATATTTATGGACGAACCATGCAAATGTCACTTAGAGGAAATCGTCAAAAATATAAATATTATTTTTTTCGTACGACTATAATATTTTACAGGGAAATGTTTTTAATAGAACGCGAAGGGCCTCCAGCTTTTAGCCATTTTTCTTCAAATATATTTAAAAATGAAATGAACCTTTTAAATACGCTAAAAATGTTTTTTTTAATAAAATAATTTTTTATTAATAATTTATTCCAAAAAAAATAGCTCAAGGTTGATAATACAATCTTGAAATATGTTTTCGACTTTTAAAAGCTCACAACACTGAATGGATTCATCCATCTATTATGCCAAAAGCCTTTGTCTGGGAAGCTCAAGCCAAAGCCGCTGCTGCTGCATCAGAATAATTTGGTTTTTGTCTGAATTTGTTTCTCTATTTATTACTTTCCAAAATAATGGAACTATGAACTGCAATGCAGTTACTGCATAATCAATAAAACTCTAAATTTTAAAAATATTCGATTTATTTTCATTCACATATGGCTTTTTAGGTTCTCTTGCAGTTAAGAGGTTCTATAGGCAAAATGGACTTTTTGAATTGCTTATTTCTCTCGTCATAGACATAGGAAGTGAATAAAACATATAACATTCTGATAAGTTTAGTTCGTAATCCGGAAGACGTTTTGAATCATATTTTAAGATAGCAGTGTTGAACCAACCGGTAAATGAGGTTAACCAGGACCCAAAAATTTCTTGAAAAGCTGTATTTTTTTTTTCGTCCTATTTAGGAATGTTCAAATTTGACAATTATCTGCGAAATTCAAAGGCGGAAAAACTGTTATTTCCTTTTTTATAATTTTCTCTCACTAAAAGGGTATGAAAGCTGGCGAAAAGGACTGTTTTTTGCTATTTTGGCCACGGAAAGTTGTATTTTTTTTTCATGCCTACATGGTAAAACTATTTTTCCGTGCACTATAGTTTTTCGTATAATTGTTAACAAAACTGTTTATGCCTGATGTAGCGATTTCATTTTTAAAACTCCCAGGAGTACGATTTGAAAATTTATTTTTTGACATCAAATATCATCGTATGACATTTTCAAGTGTACCAAACAGATTCGTAAGTTGAATGTTTCTGGAAACGGTATTATAAACTATGGCGAAATATGTAACCGTTCGAGGCGCGAAAGCAGAAAACATTTTTTAATTTCGAACACTCAGAAAAAATTTAATATTTTTTCAAAATTTTTGCCATTTTTTTAGTTTTTATGACTAAAAAAGCCACGTGAGTTCAAAAATCAGACCTCTAGCTCGCTTAGGTCGTTTTTTTCTTAAAGGAGTACACCCTTCTCATGAACGATTACGGGAAAACCGTAAATGCAATCGAGAAACGGTTTTTTGCATTCAACTGCCATAAAAAGCTCAATGTTAGCAATTTATGAAAGTTGATTTGACATCGCGGTTACCGGATATAAACCGGAAACCGTAATTTTGGTAGGTTCGAGATCTCGGTGGGCCAGATTTTTTTTTTTCTTTAAAAATCAGCCGGAAAGTTGAATTTCTATGCTTTTTCGTTCTTATGACACGATTATCCTACACATCAACCTGCTTGAACTATAATTTGTGATGAATCCCGGAAGAAAAAACGGAGATTCGATTTTTTTTCTCTCAAAATTTATAACCGAAAATGCCTAATAGCTCCGGTTACCGGTGAACCGGTTGTTCAAGCCGATAAAAATTGAGAAAATTTCTCCATTGAGCTTTTTTTTAGTGGCAGTTGAATGTTCAAAAACCGTCTCTCGATTGCATTTACGGTTTTCCCGTAATCTCATGAGAAGGGTGTACTCTAAAAAAAAAACGAAACCTAGTTAGAAAGATACGACTTGCCTATAGAACCTAATATACTCCAAAAATAGCTTATTTTTCGAATTTTATAAAAAAACATCCAAAATATTAAATATTTTAAATTTTTATCTCTTTAAATAATTAACGGATACGCGGAGATCAAAAATTGTAAACATCCTAGTAAATTGATTTGTATTACAAAAGATATAGGCTGCCCTATAGAAACCCCTTAAACCCTTGTGAGCATAACACAAAAAAGTTCCCGCCAAGGCAACCATGAGCCACATGATGGCTTCTAACTACCTGAATCTGATCACAGAGCTTAGAGCAGTCTTGGAAATTTTATTTTGTCTGCATAAGGAAGTTGAAAGGTCAATTTTTGCATTCCGACATTTCAATATTCTAGAATTTTAATTTTGAAGTTCCACTAGCAAACAGTGAGAAAAGCGGTTAACCATAATCACGTATACACCGGTCCACAGTTGTCTCTAAATTTTTATATTCTGTCGAAACATATAGCACCAAGAATCTGGCCTACGTCATAGTTTTGTCCGCTTTGATTTAATATCTTCATAACAAAAGTAATTTATATCGTCAAAATTTGATTTAAAAATCAATGAAATTTTTTGATGAAAAATGTTAATTTTTCCCTATAAAGCAGATAAATGACATTTTTTCTATTATTTCGAGTAAATATTGGGTAATGAAAATACAACCGGGGAACTGTGGGCAATGTTTGTTGTAAATTCACACTTTTATAATAACTAATTTTTTCATGGGATACTTGACGTTGAAAATTTAGATATTTCACATCCTAAGAAAAATGTTCTGCATATAGCAATAAATTTTTTATTTCCAACTGTTATGCATGCACAAAACTTTCCTAAAACTGCAATCTCTACATTTTGAATTGTAATGTCAGTTCCGAAACTAATTTTTACGGAAAGTGAAACATAGCCTCAAAATCCTGATAAATCAACTCCCCGTAATGCCGGAACAAAACATTCCGAAACAAAAAAATCAATTATTTCTTGAAAACCGAATCTAATCTTTTTAGAATTTGTAACAAAGATTCCCCGATCCATTTTTTTTTTTTGTCTTTTTCTTATGTTTTAGTATGCTGAAGCCAAAATTGTGGCTCTTGTGCTTCACAAGGGTTTAAGTTATTTTTCAAAAGTCGTGGTAAACTAGACTTTTATTGATTCATACAATGATAATCATCGTTTGAAATAATGTATCTACGTAAACACATTAAGCTTAACGGCCAGACTAATTTGATGGTGTTCAAATGACGGTATGTAATGACCTACAAAGATAATTTGTGTAATTTTTTGTCCGCGCTTTAACCTTAGAAATCAACGTTAGTTTTTTTTTAAAAAATCGTCTTCAATCAATTTTCGTAAAATCTACTACAGTAGAGTGCCTAATACAGACGGACCCCTTAGGAACGCACTTTTTTTTCAAAAGTTCTGGTCCTCAATGACTTTTAAGGGAGTGGGGTGTCGCTGATTTGAGCCTCATTCCAAAGTCATTTCCCAGCCAAAACTAACAAAGGTGATATTTCCAAAAACATTTTTAACTAACAGAACCACCTTCGCGGTAATTTTTTTGAAATTTAAAGCAGTAATCTGAAATACAATCCCAACCTACCCCGCTTAAAAAGCTTCTTAAAAAAAGACACGCAGTTCATATACCTACTCCTTCAATTTTCATCATTTTTTATTATTTTTTGTGTGAGGCTCCGGAAAGCTAACAAATAATGCAAAAATTGCTTTTTGTTTTAAAAATTTTGCTTTCGGCGGCCAAAAAAACCGAAAACAAAAATGTATTGATTTTATTTATGATTTAAATTGAAAGTGCGCTAATTGTTTTCTTTTGACGCTACCCGAGTTAAAAATTGCAATACCAAAATCCTTAAAAGTGTTTGTATTACGGAAAAAATTAATTTTGAAGCATTTTTTTTTCTGTTTCTAAATTTTGTCAAAAATTTAGGCTCAAAATGAAATGTTGACATGGCCCCCAAAGAGACGCCGAATCAAAATTTCAAAAAAAAACTCTTAGTTTCATTGTCAAACAAGTTCTTGTGCCTTTCAGATGCAGTATGAGTCGAAACTGTATCTCTCAAACTAGTGGAGGAGATAAGCTTTTGCCTGAGCCTCCCCAAACTGACCATTTTAAGCAATTTGGGCTAAAAAATGAAAGTTGACATGGCCCCCAAAAGACCCGCCGAAGCAAAATTTCAAAAAAAACTCTCTATTCATTATGAAACAAGTCTTGTGCTTTCAGATGCAGTATGAGGCGAAACTGTATCTCGTC
>SCLH01002275.1:195722-208721 GCA_004367855.1 Oikopleura vanhoeffeni
TATCAGATTACTGTTAAATTCAAAATTACCGCGAAGGTTGGTTCTGTTAGTGACAAATGTTTTTGGAATATCACTTTCCGTAGTTTGGCGGGAAATGGCCTCGGAAGAGGCTCAAATTTGCGACACCCACTCCCTTAAGGACGCAGACAATTTTTCTGAAGTTTGCCGCGTACGCTATAAGGACGCACTTTTTTTTCCATTATAAATGAGCAGCCCTTATGATGCCTAAACCAAGCAGCTTCTAGCATTTTTGTGAATAATTTCCCACAAAAAAAATCAAAAATTTCATTGATTTCGTCCAATTATGGCCCAGTCAATTTAAGATATATTTTCCGCGAAAAGAATCGAAAATTTCATTGATTACGTCCAATTATGGCTTAGTCAATTTTAGGTTTATTTCCCACGAAAAGTTTCATTGATTACGTCCAATTATGGCTTGGTCAATTTTAGATATATTTCCCACGAAAAGAAGTGAAAATTTCATTGATCACGTCGAATTATGGATTAATCAATTTTAGGTATATTTCCCACGAAAAGAAGCGAAAATTTAATCATTATGGGTGTGATCGATGTCAGTGTCATCGGTGCCTAAGATATAAAATAGTTAAATTGTCGGCGGTGTCAGTGTCATCATTTTCGGTGTCAGTGCCATCGATGTCAGTGTCCTATATTTTTGGCGGTGTCCCAGATATAAAATAATTGTCGGCGGTGTCAGTATCGGCAACGTTAGTATCATAGCTATCTCTAGGTGTCGGCGGTGTCAGTGTCATCGTAGCCTTCGTCATCATGGTTATTATAAATAGAGGTTTTAATTGGATGAAAACCGAGTAACTTGATAAATATATAAGAAAATAACCATTTTTGAGGAGAGTAATCGAGAAATTTTCAAAAAACCTCATATGTAAAATATATCTGTTTACAAGAAAAAGCATCTAGACAAAAAACAAGTGGTCAAAGAAATGAAAAAATGAGTTTGTGCTCTTTATTCGCAACAAATTAAGGTGGGCGACCAACTTTTCCAGAGCACGTTTGTTCAAGTGCTCCGAAACCTGGACGAGTTATCCATCGCCAACTCGACCCCGAAAACTTTTTGATCCATGTCAAGCCGAAACGTCACTGGCGTTACGACCTCTTCACCCAACAAACTTCGCCTCAGACCTTCGAAGCCCACCAAAGCTCACTACCATTCCCATTCCCGACATTACTATCATCCACACTCCCGAAACTACAACCGGTTCGCTCGCCAAAGACATCGCCACTTCTTTGCCTCCGACCACTGTCTCATGTGAGTTCTCAGTTCCTCTTACTTGTACCCAAGTGATAAGAGTCAGATCACCGTCGGAATCTGATGGTGAATATGCCCCACCGTTGAAAAGAAGAAACTTCCCTAAGACGGATGCAATCACAAACGAGCAGCAAATTTTGGTGACGTGTTATTCCAAACGCTGCTCGGAATGCAAAATGAGTGATTTCAAGACCCAAAAACTTACGAGTGAGTCACTCCAAATTTTGTCTCCTCTGTTTTGAAGTTTCAAACCATTTTACTAATGTCAGAAGTGAAGACCATCAAGGCCCATCTCTTTGGAAGAACGAAAAACCAAGTTCATAAGTTAAGATGTCTTCGCAACATACCCTATGTGCATACCAGATTTTCCTTGAAATTGCCAAAATTTGAGATTTTTCCTCAAATTGCCAAAAAAAAAATGTCTTCAAATTGCGTAAATTTGATAGATCCGCCTAATTTAACCTCTGCCACATTACCGTCATATTAGTTGAAATGGTAATTTTTCAAAATTTTAGCATTATATTGTTAAAATCTTGTTTTTTGACTTTTTTTTTCTTAAGACGCACTTTTTTTTCGTGAAGTTTGCCAGGGACTTTATAAGGACGCACTTTTTTCTCGGAAATTTGCCCCCAGCGTCTCAAGACGCATAAGCTGAAATCGGATCGTCTTTATAGAGTCACTCTACTGTAATGAGGTTTGATTTTCTATATATATTTATTTGTGTAAAATTTTATGGCGCGTATTTTGGAATGACCTTTAAGTGCCCAAAATTTTCAAATAATGCAACCAATGACAAGCTCTTAATGCAATATAATCCATTTTGATTGGTTGGATCTTGGTTTTGAGCCACTTAAAGGTCACTCGTATTTTGGTATGAATATTTTTTCCAAATATTTATTTTGAACTATCATATTTTGACCAAAATAGGGGTTTCTGACCCGCACATTCACTCAAAGAAGAGATATTTTTTCTGAAAGCTTGAAGAAGTAGCTCTTTCAAATGAAATTTTTTTCAGCATTTACTAGACACGCTAACTATAATGTATGTGCTCTAGACTATAAATTATATTCTATTATCCATCTGTAATGATCCGTGAACGTCTCATGCATTGAATCTTTTACTAACTGGTAACTTGTACTACAGAAAAGTGTCTTTAGTAGGAAGCGTCCTAAGTTTTTTTTTAAATACTGTACAGCGAAAAGTTATATCCTGTTTCTTTAAAATACGCCAAAGTACGATATGTTTGCAACCTACATGTATCATACCAAGGCATCGTTTTCAAGTACAGTAAAGTTATTTTTCGTAGGACAGTACTTTTAAAATCATTAGGACGCGTCCTACTGAAGAGACTTTACTGTAGCGTACAAGCACTTCGTTCGTTAAGCGAAAGATGCAATGCATGACTCGTTCACAGATCTTTATAAACGGATGCATTGCATCTTTCAGTGTAACGACCAACACGCTTGAACGCTTTAGGCTAGCGTCCAAGCGTGTCGTTTGTTACAGTTATAGATGCAATGTATGACGCATTCACGAATCATTATAGAATATAATTTTATAGGCTGTAAAATTCAGCTTTTCGAAACAAAAATGACAAATTTTCAAAAAAAAATTATAAAAAGTGTGTCCACTTATTAGTGCCAATAAATCTGAAACTATAAGTTGTATGTCCTCTTTAATATAAAAGATATGCTGGACATACAAAAATAGCTATTTCTGATCACGTGATGACCAACAAAAATTTTTTACAAGCCACCGTGTATATGTCGAGTTTTATGGAAGACACTCTAAGCATAGGTTACGTCTCACAAAAATTGACCCTTCTGAATTTTCGTCTCCTTTGGCTAAAGATAATATTTTCAAATACAATTGTAAGCAATAATGTTGCAAAAAAAAATTATACAAAACTTAATTTATGATATGCCTACAACACTTTGTCAATGATTTCATGTTACTGACCAAATTGAAAATATGAATTCTAATAAAGTTATATCGTAAAATGTAAAACATATTTTTAAGTTAAAGCTCAACCTTTTTTAACCTAATTTGAAGTGATAAATCAAAACTGCTTTTTGAAACGCAAATCATTCATTGACAGAACATTCGATAAAAAAATTATTTTCTAGAATGGATCGTATAAAGATAGATAATCGGCTTCGAATCTTGATCGAAAATTGCGTCAAAGTACGACAAAGATGTATTTTCGCACTCGTTGGTGAAAACGGTCGAAACCAAGTGATTCATCTTCACAATCTCTTATCAAAGGCAACTGTTAAAGCCCGACCAAATGTCCTATGGTGCTACAAAAAAGAATTAGGTAATTTTATAATTGTGAAATTTTTTTATTGAAATGAGACTCCTCCTGACGCATATGTAGGCTCATACCCGGGGGTTAAATCGTCTTTTAAACTGCCACAGTAACTGTATTAATAATACAGTATTATTTCGTTGTAAATTTTCAAACTTTCCTCAAATATCATAAAAAAATGGACACAAATCAACTCGTTTATGTTTTGAAAGCACAAACAACCCAAATAAGAACAACAAAAAAATTCCATAAATTTCATTTTTTTCGATTTTTTCTGAGTATTTTTCAAAAATAAGTGGAAAAATAACGTAGTGTCAGAATTTGACCACTAAAACTCAAAATATGGGTTGACGTAAGCAACTTTCTCTTCAGTGTATTTACCAGCTTTCTTTTGAGCCTCTTTCAAAAAAATCGAAGCACTTATGTTCCCGGAAATATTGTTTTCCACGTGACCCTAAAAAAGTCAGATTCTCTAGCCTTGGGTTGTCGGTCGACTAATTAAACAAACAAGACGGCGTCCACAGTAGTATGTTGTATTTGTCTCTGAGACTTTCTGTTGCGAAATTTATTTGAGTGATATTATAGAAATCTAACGCTCAACAGAGGAGATATAATATTCCGGATGATGGAAAATCAAAAAATAACATGGCCCTCTATCGCATATTAGGAAAAAATAAGAAGCATCTCTATCATCACAAAACGCTTCCACTAGAAGTTTGTATACTAATTTGATACAAGTTATGTTTAAATATTAAAGGTTTAATTTCAAAATAGAACTCTCAGAGGAGATATATATTTTTCCATTTAAGCTTAGGCCTCTCTTTTCGCTAATCGTGTCTGGGAGTGTATTCAGCATAAAAAAGTTTTGAAACAGTTTACGCAAGAATGAAAGCTAGTTATACTACAAACTGGCTTAATCTGAATAATTATCCTTGGAAGCCGTGTTTCGCAAATTATTTATCCGAGAAATTATGTCAACTTATGGGGACCGGGAACCTTAAGAATAATGTCTTCTTTTACATTTTCAACCTTGAAATAATAACGTAAAATCAATTATTTTTTGTAAAACCATTTGGTAAAACATGATAAATTTGATTACTTCCTAAGTAGGTCACTTCTCATTCTTTCCCCTCAATAATTTATATTATCGGAGTCCTTTGATATAATATTTTAAGTACATCTGTTTAAGGTTTTAGTATCAGCTCCATCTTTCCAACTGTTTTTCTTGAACCTGCGATCTATATGCTTGATTTCCTTGTCATAAACTTTGTAACGATCAGTGTTTATAGAACATCAACAATGACATCTATCATAAAATTGGATTACGACGATGTTTCTTACCTAATAGAAATAAGAAAAATAATCTATTGATGACTTGAAGTGTGAGTATTTTCAAAAAATATAATGCCAAGAGATCAATAGTTCAGCTTACAAGTTAACCATTAGCTTGAATAGCAGAGTATTTTGCACCATATTCTAAAAATTAGTATTCCGTTATTTATATACAGTATCATATAGTAATGACCTTCTCGTCTTCGCTCATCATAGTTCCTAGTATGGTGGTACGTAGTGGTCGCTATAATAATGATATTGCCATTATATTATATTAATTTTAATAATTTTAATATTATTAATAATATCTTATTATTAGATATGATTTACTTTAAACTAAATATTGAATAGTTTTGTTCTCCACTGTATGTGCTATTCCTAATTTACTAGGAATCCTGAATATATGCAACGTTCATAGCTACCCTGTGGTACATCCTGACCGACTATTATAAATAAGTGTACATTTTAGAGCGTTGTGTACTTAGTATAGGGTAGCGAGGACTGTACATGTCTGTAGTGGGAAGGAATTTTGGGCATATATTTTTTATAGTATATCCTAATATGGATATATTTAGGTACTGATTTGAAATAAGGAATTCCATAAAAGTCAAAAAATGGGGTATCGATGTTTTGACTTCCTCTTGTGAGAATTTTTTGGTCATCTTAAAGACGTAAGGTATTTTTTTTGGTTTGATGAAAATTTTCAAAGAAAAATAATCGATTTTTCGTCAATTTTCGAGATTTATCAACAGTTTAACTCGGACTACTAGCGACCTTGAGTATTGAAGAGCTAGAGCTGCTAATTTTTTGTGTGTCAATGTTAAAATTAATTGCGTTTTTTTTGGGAAACCATGTTTTTAAGGATTAAGGGTCGGTGAATCTATGTGGTTCGACCTTATAATAAGTGTCTCTAAAGTTCAAGGTCAATTCAAGTTCATGAGAACTGAATATCAATACAACATAGGGTAATTGATCCTTAATTAAGCCCAACTTGGTATATATAGAAGTCGCTAGAGAGCAAAAACTGGTCAACACTAAGGTCAATTTCAAAGTCATCGTATAGACTTTGCAAGTACTCTCAAAAGAATCGGAAGGGTCATCATTATGAATAGAACGTCATTTAGTAAATCGACTCTGTCCATTATATGTACTGAGAGGACTCAGTTAAATGAATGCAAATAACACTTGGTGTTGACTCTCAAGTTTTTTTGCTCTCTATGTGACTTACTACGTATCATATATTTACCCATAGTTGCTATAAATACGTTCATAAAAATGTTGACCTCTTCTGTATCGGATTTTTTGAGGCGTATTCCAAGTCTGTATCGATTGACTTTGAAAAATTGACGTGTGATATATCTGCTCTGACACCGTTATTCTCAGTCGACCACATGTACCGCAATCTATAACATGAGTTTCCAAACGCTTAATTTTAACTTGCCATATCTAAAGGCTCACCATCCTTTACCGGCGCTAGATCCGCGTTTTTTTATCTGCGGTTGTAGATCTCACAAACTTTGACGCTGAAATTGACTTTTTTTAAGTAGAAGACTTCACGCTAAACACTAAAAATGTCCATAACGTCTTAAATTAACCCAAAAATTAAATTCGCTTTACAAGGTCAAACATCGCGGTCGTAATGCCTTTATCAGTACTCCAGATTTGACGAAAATTTTTGATTTCCATAACACATCTACTAAATCCAATTAATTCTCTAAAGAAATCGAAACATTTGACTGATACTTCATCCAAAGCTAAATAATAGGTGTAAACCTATCTGTACTACCAGAAATTATCTGTAATCAAGAATTGTTTATGAACGCATAAGACAAACATCTGTGCACTCTCAATAATCATATTAGGAGGCCTCTGATTGGCCAACCAATCAGAACGAGCTTTTAAAAATAATATATTTTCACTTCAAACAAATAAAGAGATATCTCCTCCCTGGCCGTTTTTAACTCGCCGATAGTGGCCAGTAATGCCTGGTACCATCGTAGTGTGGTTTGATGACACATCCATGGTGCAGCGGCAGGGCTTAAATTGAAGCATATAACCGAACATTCATATATCACATATATTTTCAATGAGATAACTTCCAATATTATCTCAAGCAATTCTCTACAGTCCATAAAAAACAATTTGTTAAAAAGTTCTAAAAAGTTACAATATGTGAACTAAGAAAATTAAAAACTCTCTCAGTTTCTGCCCGATTCTCAGAACAACTGCATAAAATCACGAATCTTAGAGGTTTAAGTTTGAACATTTTCAATATTTTTAAAATAATAAACCGCCACCCAATTTGGGTATTGCAGAAAGTGCAAAAAAATAGAAATGTTTTCATCACGCATCTAAGCTTGTAAAAACTATTATTACTTTAAAGACTATGGGATTATCTCCGGCCACGAAAATAATTTATCAATTTTCGAAGAAAAAAATTCTAGGAAAAAGTTCATCGATGGACGTGGGGGCCGTCTCAACCAATAGCAAATAAACATTCGTGAATATTAAACCCATCCAATGTAACGTTTAATTAATTGATTAAAAAAAAATTGGTGAAAAAAAAATCACTGAAACATATCGTTTACTTATAATCAAGAGATAAAGATAAATGACTGAACGGCCAACGCCGAAGTAATCTGGGTGCAAAATGCAACAGGTTCTGAGACGGATTTTGACAGTAAGTTGAAGAGGAAGAAAATGAAGAACCTTGTACTGTTTGATCCAGGACCGGATATAGATCCAGTCGAAGAAGCTATTTTGACGACAGCGAAGTACGGTAATACAGTAATTGAAAAAGTACTCAATTTTACGTCCAAAAAAATTCCAGGGCAACTCAAAACGTTTTTAAGACATTTTTCTCATTACATCAAAGTCCGAATAAAATTCACCTGACGAATATAATGTCAAAAATAAGGTTTGAAAATAGTGTCAAAGATAGGAGTTCCTTTAGATTCACATGATACCTAGAATCCATCCGAAAAATAAGAATTCACGTGAGCCTGTTGGAAAATATTATTATGTCAAAATTTAAATGATGTGTGTTATTGGCCCAAAACAATTTTCGGCGTAATCTGATCACTATTTGTTACTTCATCAAAAACTTAATTTCCTAATTGAAGGTCACGTGATATTTTAGGTCTTGGTGTAATGGGAAAAAGTCTAAAAACTTCTAAAAGAACGAACCCTTCACTTCTCTCAAAAAATTGATTTAAGTAATTTTTTGAAAAAAACAGTCACTATTTTGGCCAACTTATTCCTTGAATATTAAGTCACGTGAATGCACTTTGAGGCTAGTGGTTGGTAATGGAAAAACAGCCTTAAAATTTTTTTTTGGTCCGCCTGCAAGGCCCTTTTTTTCTGGAATGGATTCAAATTTTTTTGCAAAAAATAAGTACTTTGTAATACACAGTAAAATTTTCGAAAAAAAAACCGCGCAACAACTCAATTATCAAATAGTCGATCGCGATCACTTTGTAAATTTTCATTCAATACATGATAAGGGTCCTAATTGCGATTAAAGGCCAATTGCAACACGTGGATGGTGCAAAAGACCACACACGGATTAAGATAGACAATAAATTTAGTAGTTTTCTTTACCGCCAACGAAAGTGCCCCGAGAGTCCCCGAAGTTGAGTATAAAAAATTTTTATGCTGCCTATTTTCAGTGTGTCAAGAGCAAAATGCATCTTCATCTCCTGGATTTTCACTACATAAAGTAAAAGCACATTTGTCATAAGACATATGAAGGCTACGCGCAGAGCGCCCGAGTTCGAACCGTTATTTTTGTCTTTCGTTTTGGTCGGTAAACAGCGATCTAAATTCTCGACAAATCATCAAAATTGATAAAAAGAAAATTGATGAAAAAATATTTTCTAATACTGATTAAGGGAGTACCGACAACTTGCGTGAAAGAGAATGCCCGTTTCATGTTTTTGAAGGGTCAAATATCTGGAAAACTATAACATTGTGATACCTAATTCTTTAGCCGTTAGATTAATTGACTTAAATCTCACATCCCAAATCATAATCAAGGATCACGATTGCTGACCAATCAGGAACGAGCGTCAAAGTAGAGTCATATTTTGTAGCAAAAAGCCTTTTTTTCGTGAGTTTTGGGGGTAGAAAAATATTTTTCAATTTATGAACCACAAGAAAGCACGCAGGTCGGTACTATCGTTTTGAAAAATTCGAAATAAATTCGCTCTAGAAACGCAAAAAGATTTTTTGAGCTGATTTAAGAGGCTCGCGGAAAAGCCTATTTTTCCTGGATTTTTTAGTCACAATATTGGAACAATATAGAATGAACAGCTGATGTTTTCTTCTCTCGAAAGCTGTCCTTACATATTTCAAAATCAAGAAATTTTGGTGAAAATAATAAAAAAATAAATAATAAAAATGATGAAAAGTAGGTTCCTGGCTAGTATGAGAGTAAAAATACTACCAGTCATCTTCAAATTGTCCATATTTTCAGAAAAAATAGTCAAAATTAAATCTGGAAAATTTGTCGGTCAAGCCTCATTTATGAGGGTACCCCTTAAAATGTCATTTCTGGGTCATATCATAAAAAAAAATTCGAAAATATCTTCAAAATCTTTCTAGTTGTTATCGGAATTTTTTCCGAGTATTTTTTGGAAAAAAACCATAAACCACAATTTAATGAAAAATGCTAGAATAAGTAAAAGTGATTAGCAGCTTTTTTATTCAGTATTTGGCAGTAGCTTCAATTTGAGGGTACTTTTGATACAATGGGATGGAAAAATTTTCTAGAAACTCCAAAAATTCACTACTAAAAATAGCAGTTTTTCTAGTAATAGGAGGCAGGATATCGCAAAATAAAGTTTTGCAACCAGAAATTAAGAAGACATATTTTTCCAAAACTAATACAAAATAAAAAAAATAGGTACCGAATCGTTCTGGAAAAATTCCGTTTCAATTAAAAATTTAGCGTTTTCATGATTCTAGAAATTTCCGACCAAAAATTTCAACCTGCGTAAGCAATTTTTGTTCAAATAGATCATGAAGCTTTCATTTGTGGTATTTTCTCAACTTAATCTGATCAACTTAAATTTTCTAAGAATTCTCGAAAAATTGACCATCCGGCTGGTTTACCCTTTTAAATTGCCCAAAAATTCTAGTATAAGATATCAAACAAAAATTTCTCCAAGAAATAGAAGACATGTTTTCGCCATACTTATCCTAAATTTAAAAGGAGATAATGTACCAAATACGTTTTGGGAAAATGAGCTACAAATTATAAAACTTATGGTTTTCATTATTCCTAAAACAGGTTCCCGACAAAATTTTGCCAAAAAATCCGATGTTGTAAAGGGATACACCGTTTATCCCCCCTCCACCAGGGCTGTGGTGCTCGACAAATCTTTAGTTTTGACTATCAGTCCCAAGAGAAGAAGGATTAGATCTCCATAAAGTCTTTTTTCACAATTCTCTCTATACTTGTTTTGTTTTTTAATTTCTGAGCGCCGTACAAAATTATAAGAAAACCGTTGAGTGACCTTTCCTTTCGTTTCTTAGTTATTCCCCCAAATCCCGACCGGCCCGACCCACTCACCTTAACACGAGTCCTTCAAGCTTTTTTCAAAGAAACAAGGATCCAGAATTGGACAGGCTGTGAGATTATCGGGTGAGCTGTATATCGGGAAGAATGTTGAGATGTTGGATGAGATCCGGAGGAAATTGTCGTGAATTTTTTAGTGAATCGGTTCTGTTTTTGTTTTTTTTTTTTTCGAACTTTTGCCTCAGGGGTTTTTTACAACCAAAGTCTGGTTGAATGTGCGATGAAAGGGTGGTTTTTTTTTTCGAACCGTTTTTGAAAAAAATAATAAAAGCTTTATTTTTCCCCCTGTTGGAGCAAATGCCAGAAACCGTCATTTTTTTGAATGTAACAAGCCCAGGGGGGAACACGAATCGGTCGTAACCTTTTTTTTTGAATTCGGCCCTGATTGGCTGAAACGACAAGAAAAAGTGCGCTGGAATCCGACAATTTTTGAATATGAAAGTGATAATCAGACAAGTAACAATTCCCACTTACAAGATTCCTCGGGATTGATTTGCTGGAACGGTATTAGCCAAACTATGGTCTGATTTCGAAAGGCAACGGTGCTAGAGGATCTAAAACTAATTTGATGAATTAATTTTTTCTAGAATCCGCTGTTTTTAAAATTCAGACCATGAGTTGCTAAAAATATCGTTTCAAGCAAACCGTACCCGAGGAACTTTTGGTGGCATTAAAATTTTCTAATTCTTCACTTTTCATATTCGAAATGGTGTCCGATTCGCGCGACTTTTTTTTCTCGATTTGACAGCCAATCAGGCGGAAATTGAAAAAAATAACGCAACCGATTCAAATGTCACGGCACGGCAAGACCATTGGGCGTTTGTTATATTCCCCGAAAGATGACGTTCCCGCTTTGAGCATCTTGTAAGTTTCCACAGAAAGCCTTTTTTAAATAAGAAAAAGACGTCGAAGAAACACGCTGTTTTTTCGGCACATTCAACCCAGAATTGCTGACACTGAAGGGCGGTCAATAAATCGAAAAAGAAAGAAAAACCGATTCAACAGAGACTAAATCAGAAAGAGACAAAATTTCCGGTTCTCACGCAATCTTCCGTCAAAAAACTCCGATATAGAGCTTCTAGGATCCTTGTTTCTTTGAAAAAATAGGCTGAAGGGACTCGTGTTTAAACCGCGGTTTAACTCAGATGGTGTGGTGGGATGTGGGTACTAAACTGTCTAATGGATATCGCGAGATCAAAGATATGTCTTCTAATTTTGTTCAAAAAAAATGTCCAGTCTGCAATTTGTCTAATCGGTACGAAGCCCTCTGAAATACCATAAAATCACTAATTCACCACCCCGATGAGGCTACAATTGGTTTAAAATTTGTTGAGAAATACTTTCCAGGTAAAAATTTGAAAATGCAATGATTCCGATTAGTTTTAAAATCGTACATGCAAACCAGTTTATTTGTTAACCTTTCACGACATTCAAATGAAAAGGGCCATTGTCAGGTGAAATATATTCAATTTTTGATGTTTCATTCACCTCACAGAGTTCCAGGAAATTTGACACTAAAATACAATATTAAGGGTGAGAAAATTTTTCCGAGAAATCACGCCGAAGTTTTTTCGCCAAGTTAATAATCGAAACGTTATGGCATTTACGGACTACAGTATGTGTTTTTTTTACTTTCGAAAATGAAAATTTAAGCCCTGATTCGGAATAAAATCGCATTTTTTCAGCACTATTTTACAAAAAATTTTCTAAGTTGTGGCAGAAACCAACGCATTGTTGAAATACTGAGCTTTGATTATTGTTTTTGGACTTTTATACCATAAAGTCTTAGTTCTGATCTCTGGAATCCCTATAGCTAGTTTTTTGACTTTATGTATGTAGTTGTAGTTGTTAAAAAGGTGGTGAATTAGACATAGATTTAACTGTAGTTTTAGGGTGGGTGGTGGTTAAAAATCCAATGTGGGTCAAGGGAAGGTTCCACTGATACTCGACTAAGCGGTCTTTATTTTTTATTTGCGCAATTTGATCCTCCTTCTTTGCGAAATAATTCGTAATGCCTGCTTACTTTAAGTAAGTTTTGATGTTATTGAGCCTTCACTCTAGAACTTTTTAATTCAGGTGTGTTATTCTGAACCTACGTCTTTACTTCGGAATTCGACATTCAAGCCATAAGTCCTTATGTTCTGATTCTGGAATCCTAATAGACTTACGTTCTGACATCTCCTTTAATGTATGATATGTGAAGGCGATAGGGCTTTCGCCCTGATATGGATCGCCACTAATTAGCCCATCATAAGCTGGAGCTACAATATTTACATAATGGTTTTCCTTGAGTTTTAATTTTATTTTAATCCTCATTTAAGCAGAAGATACAGACAGTTCTCTAAGTAAGAAGTTGGGGATTCATGCCATTTGGATTTCCCTATTGGTCTTTTATTTCTACGAATTATGTACACTTTAAATCAAATTCTGGTTGATGTTCTAGCCGGTCTCTAACCGTCCATTCCAGTTGGTTCGTACTTTGGTCTTGATTTTCTA
>SCLH01002275.1:208742-225118 GCA_004367855.1 Oikopleura vanhoeffeni
TGCTCTCATTAATTTTTTCGATTTTTTCAGTTTTTGATCATTTATTTTTAATATGCAACATTTTTGCGGTTTTGCTGCAAATTGAATGTTCTTTACATGCACCAAGTCATTTGCACTGACATGTGTGTCAAAATTTAACTTTTCTGTACCTTCACCATGAAGGAAGTTATTATATTAGATTATACTTTTTTCGGGGATATTTTTTCAGAGGATTTTTTTTTGACATTTGGGTGTCAAATTACACTTTTTGTTTAATAGTTCTGATGCAGGTTTTTAACATGAAATCTACTTTTGAGGATAGTTTTTTGAGGAAAATTTTTTGGCAATATTTACTTGACGTTTGAGTGTCAAATAAACACTTTTTTTTATATTAACTTCTTGATGCATGTGATTTATATCGCAATATTACTTTGGGTAGTATTTAAGAGAAAAAATTTTGGCAATATTTTTTTGACATTTGACAGGGTCTTAGGTGTCAAATACACTTTCCTGTACCTTCACCACTTTTTGAAATTATTGAAAAAACAGTTGATAATTCCAAAATCTAGGAGCCTGGAAACTTCATACATTGAAGCCAGAATAAAAAAACTTTCATATTTTTTAAATTTAGAAAATATCATTTTCGTATCCATTTCGACGCAGACATAATTTTGGCCATCACCGGCCAAACGCAAAAAAGGTATATACCTGGATGCAAAACCATTTATATCCGCATGAATTATTATCATTTATCACATTACTAAAATATTTTTCGCTTGATTAAAAAAAAATACACTATTGCCTCCAAATCTAAAATATTTATCACTTTCTCAGACGGTTTAAATTCAAAAAATATTGCCATAATTGTGTAATTTGCGTCTGGGAACTGTCAAATGGCAAATAGAATATTGTCATCAATTTCTCGTGAAAAACTTCTCCAGAAAGTATATGCCATATTAAAAAACCATATTAGTTATACATATTGAAAAAATGAATTTGACCCCCTAAGTGGTGTCATATAAAAAAACATCATTGTCCAAAATTTCTCTAGGAAAACTACCACAGGAAGTATATTGCCAATTAAAACCCTGTTTTTATATATATGAAAAAAGTGTAATTTGATCCCCTAAGTGGTGTCAAATATCAACACATTATTGTCAAACAATTTCTCTTGAAAACTACCCAAGAAAGAAATTTCCATGTAAAAACACAATATTGTTATCAATATAGAAAAAGTGTTATTTGACCACGTGGGTGGTTCAAATATCAAAAACATTGTTTGTCAAAAAATTTCTCTGGAAAAACTACTCCAGGAAGTTTATTGCCATATTAAAACTCATTTTCTTAAAAAGATTGAAAAAGTGTAATTTGACCCCCTAGGTCGTGTCAATATCAAAAATATTATTGCCAAAAAATTTTCTGAAAAACTATCCTAAAAAGTATACTTTCAAAACTTTCTTGTGGTGGATTCTGTATAAAACCGATTTTACCGGTTTCGACCGTCATTACCGGTGAACCGATTGACTGAAAAAAACTAAATTTTTCATGCACAAATACTACACCATAAGAAAACCGTTCGTCTATATCTTGGATGAACTTCCGAGTTATTAAGCTCACAAGGGTGGGTTCCTTTAAAAAATAGCTACCTAAGGCATATGATTCATATTCATCAAAATCCTGTCCTTAATTAATTTTTCACCATCAGCAACACGAATCAGGGAGAAACTTACACGTTTTTTGATAATTGGGCATCAACGGCCTTCAATTCCAGGCTAAATAGCACAGAAACGAAGAATAAAAAATCAAAAAAAAATATTCACTTCATTATTAGGTTATTATTCGTCAAATTTTCGTCAATTTTTCCCCCTAACTACAATTATAAAGTGTTGTTTTGTCCATTATATTCGAACAAACTTTCGAAAATGGGGCCAAATGTTCTGTCGTTTTGTCGCATATATACGATGTCCTTATAGCCAAACACCGACAGTAATTATTTTCGTAAGTTAAATTGACTCCGTCTGCCGAGTCGATGCCACCCCCTTAAGTTATTATTTTTTGAGTCATTACGTTTCAGAACCTGCCTTGCGACTGTTTCGATAGTTCGCGCGAGTAATTGGGGTCAACGCCTCAAAATCTTGAAGGACACACATGCAAAGTTTTACCCAAATTTTGTGGGTATCTTTGTAATAAGTCCATCTGATATCTGTTCACAAATGCAAAGCTCGAAAGGGTCTTTTCATTCAGCTCTTTAGCGCCATCTTTTGATTTGTTTTTCTAACATCTTTCTTTCGCTTTTTTCGATGGGTGGAGAACCTGAGTATATTTCTTATTACATCTGTTTGATCGTTTTTTCGTGAGGTTTATTTTTATATGACAATGAAAAAAAATTCGAGAATATTTCTCTTGAAAGTCTATAGACCATATGTGTTCTTTAGACGCTTTGGAAAATCCGTAAAATAATTGAAACTTAAAAAGCAACTTGGGGTTAATCGCATATGCGTAGTGTTATACCGGGCAATATCTGCTAAACTAAAAGCGTCAGCAATAATTCCAGAAACTTAACGGGTCAACTCTTTTTCAAAAAAAACTAATCGACCATCAAAATTTTTTTTTAGAGCCACTAGTGGTCAGAAATTGAGCATGAAAGAACCACCTTTTGGCTTGTAGAGCACTTTAAGGTATAATACTATACTTAAAAATATATTTCTGCATCAATTTTGTAATTAAATGGATCGCGTTAAAAAAAGTTAGCTATTATTACAAAAAAAATTTCGAAAATTTTGAAAAAAAAATGTTTTGTAGAATTTTGAAAAAAAATTTATGGTCATTTGATGAAAAATGCGTAGCGGACAACGACCCTTTTCTAAAAAATTGCAAGCTGCCTTAGTTTGCTCAAAACATTTTATGTTAACCGGTGCCGAATTTTCTAAGCTTTCAATTCAGCATTATAAGCCACTTGATAGGGTTTGATCGGGCACTCAAATCGATAATTTAAACTTTAAATGCCATTTTACCCAAGAAAAAAATTAAAATTTCTCGAAAAATTCTCGAGTATTTACTTTCATGCGTTGATAAAATTATTACAGTAGGATGACTTAAAACGGACGGCCCGAGCCTCCAAGGCCGTCCGTTTTAAAGTCATTTCGGAAATTTTTGCCTGCGGCGCCGTCCTTTTAAAGTCATTGCCGCAAATTTTAACCTCGAAGGCCGTCCTGTCTACTTAAAAAAACGTTTTTACCCCCTTTAAGGGGGTCCCCCTCGTGGGAAATGCCGTTTTCATGGTTTTTGAGGGCAAATATCTGGGAAACTATGGTATCTTTTTTTTAAAGGACATCGGACATTCGGCATCCATAGCAAGGAAACCAAATGATGTTTCAAACAACGTTTTTTTGCATCGTGTAGCCAACTAAATTTGTGACATTGAAAATTTTTTGTTTTTTTTCCAAGGCAACCGGGTTACCGGAAATTGATGTTTAAACGACAGTTCAGGTGTTCGAATCTCAGTAGGCCCAATTTTTTTTCCATATTTTTATCGAATTGTATGTATTTATGATAATATCGGTCTCTATGTGGTAATAGATAACAGAAACGGTCAACGAAAACAGATTTCCAGTGATTTACTTGAAAAAATATTGTTAAAAAAAAATATTTTCGAAAATTCCTATGTTTTGCATCATAAAAACTGATATTTCAAAGGTCAATTATCGGTGAACCAAACAAAAAATTCCTATGTCACAAATTTAGTTGGCTACACGTTGCAAATAACGTTTCTTGATACATCATATGGTTTCCATGCTATGATCCAGAATGTCCGATGTTCCTTTAAAAAAAAGATACCTATACATTGTGATACCTAATTCTTTAGCCTGGTAGATTAATTGAACTTAAATCTCACATCCCAAATCATAATCAAGGATCACCGATTGCTTGACCAATCAGGAACGAGCGTCAAAGTAGAGTCATATTTGTAGCAAAAAGCCTATTTTTTCGTGAGTTTGGGGGTAGAAAAATTATTTTCAATTTATGAACCACAAGAAACGCACGCAGGTCGAGTACTATCGTTTTGAAAAATTCGAAATAAATTCGCTCTAGAAACGCAAAAATGATTTTTGAGCTGATTTTAAGAGGCTCGCGGAAAAGCCTATTTTTCCTGGATTTTTTAGTCACAATATTGGAACATATATGAATGAACAGCTGATGTTTTTCTCTTCGAAAGCTGTCCTTACATATTTCAAAATCAAGAAATTTTGGTGAAAATAAATAAATTAAAAATGATGAAAAAATAGGTTCCTGGCTAAGTATGGAGGTAAAATACTACCAGTCATCTTCAAATTGTCCATATTTTCAGAAAAGATAGTCAAAATTAAATCTGGAAAATTTGTCGGTCAAGCCTCATTTTATGAGGGTACCCCTTAAGGGCCCTCGGTGCATTTTGACAGATTTGCATTTTTTCAATTTTTCTTGTCTTGATGGGAAACTTTTTGCCACTTCAAAATTTTCGTATAAAAACTTTTTGAATACAAGTTGCCACTTTTGAGCTTACTTTGTATAATCTGAATTTCTTCAGTTAATTATTTTTACTTTATAATCGTCTTTGAAACAACACTCAAAAAACGCGTGTTTGCTATCGAAGGTTTCTAAATTACAGTCAAATTGATTCCTTATATTTATTAATTAGGAACCCTAAAATACGGTCCTGTCGACCATCGAAAAAATCGGAAAATTTTTTATTTTAAATTTATACGATTTGTAAGTCAAAATCGAAAAATTGAAAAAGACGAAAAAAATCCAAATTTTAGCACATCGAAAAAAACTTTTTTCGTGAGTTAAATGAAATAAATTTGAAATGGTCGACAGGGTGGCTTACCAAATGAGCAAGTCTCGGTGAAATACATTTTTTAATTCTGATTAAAGAGGGCTTAACTAGATTTCGCGCAAACCGTATTTTCATTCAAAAAAGTATGATTCAGAGTATAAACAAGAGCGAAGAAATAAAACGTAGACATGTTTAAATACAGTGAAAGTTGGCATTCTTAATATTTTCAGCTAAGGATTCCAGAAAAATTAGTTTGAAAAATTTTGAACCAGAAATGAGAAAAATTTTCAAAATATTTCCAAAAAGTTTCGAACCAAAATCTCAAAAAAGTGTCATATGATTTTTCAAATAGCATTATAAAAATATGTGTCACCTTGCTAAAGTTAAAGTAGCCATATTGAAGAGTTTTTTTCGTTGATTTGAAACAAAATAATGCAAAAAATATTTGAACACAAAATAGGCATTTCTTTGATAATGTTCGGAACTTTTTCAAAAATTTCTCATAATTGTCGAATTCGGAAAGTTTAATTCGAACTCAAAATTTTCTTTAAAAGCAATAATTCGAAAATTCTGTAGTTACAAAAGTTGCCTGGATTATGAAACATCATTTTGATGGTATATTGAGAAGAATATATAAACCCAGTAAAAGGTTTTTTCAGAGCCCATATCCGCGGATTCCGTATCTGTCAAAATGCACCGAGGCCCTTAAGGCAGTAACCGACGCCATTTAGTGATTTTCAAAACGTCTGTCAGGAGCTGAATAAAATTCCCAGTGATTTTCTCGTTGTGACACTTATGGAATATTTGTCTGAATTTTTCAAAAAAAGTAACCGGAAGTTTTTTGTATGATCGTACCGTCGTATTACCGGTCCAAAAATTCAATTTGGCCGTTTTTCATAAAGAATGATTTTCGAGGTTACATCAGAATTTTCCACTTTTTTTTGTAGTATGCTAAATTCGAAAACTCCGGAACTAAATGAAGCCAGAAATTTGAAATTTTGTCTTATTCAATTTTTTTTCAATAAAAAACGTCTCAAAATGGGTGTTTTTGAAGATACTTTGTTTTCTTGGATTTAATTTCGCCAATTTTGCTCAAAACGGTTAGTTAAAAAAAGAACTTTGAGGAAATCGTTTTGCCGGAACTAAATGAAGTGGGTTTTCGATATTTCTTTCGAGTACTTAATGCGACGCGCTCAAAGTTTAGGAACTTAAAAAACTGAAATAAATATTTTCAAAAAAAATTTTTTTTCGAAAAATAAAAATTTTCATTTTTACATTCCAGATTGAATTCACAGGCAAAATGTGCAAGCAAAATTAAATCAACGGATTAATACTTTAAAAGATACAGTTTAAGTGAATGAATAATACTTCGTAAAAATACGAAATTTATGAAATTTTTTATATCGAAAATTTTTTTTCAATTTTTTTGGAATGAAATCGATATCCAAATGAGAATGCAGCAAAATTAACTTTTCTTCATGTCTGAGTTCCGAGATATAGCGTCCGTCGGTTACTCTCTTAACCCACATACTCAGAAGTTCTAAACAGTGACGTACTCAGCGGTGGCCATATCTGGCCACCTGACTTTAAAATCATATTTTTATCCAAGTATACGTTAGCGAAAATATCAACTATTTAATTCGAAAGATTCAACATTATTTGATAGAAAAAAATATGAAAATATATTTTTTCGATTTTTTACGATTATTTTTTTATGAATAATATCGCTAAAACATAATTTTTGTCTAAACCTTAAATGAAGAAAACGGTAACGAAATCAGTTTCACATATAAATATAAAAATACCGCCTGATAATTTTCCGCCGTATCAGACCTTTTGCGATATTTTTCGGATTCTAATAACGACGGTAAAGTCTTTTAATCAAGTTTTTGCGACAAAAAAATAACAAAGAAATTAAGTGAAGGGATCTCTCCGCGTCGTTTGTGTCTGACTTTTACCAGGTGTTCAAAAGTAAACAGTATCAATTAACATTATAGGTTATCGGACACTTTAGTGTATTTTTCCACAAAAAAGAATAATATCATTTATATTGTTTGCAAGAAATTAGCTTTTCGAGAGAAAATCGAAAAAAATGATGTGTGACAATCGAAAAAAATTTTAGATTTTTTAAAAAAAAAATTTCATTTTTGCACATAAAATAAATCTTAAAATCATGGTGGCAAAATCCTTAAAATCAATTTTTTTCAAGTTCAAATTTCGTTTGAATTTATTTAGGTCCCCGATTTCGGGTCGACAACATTGCTTTATCTCAAGAACTACAAAAGATAGAGAAAAATTATATCAGCCAAAAGATAGAGAATTGAAAAAACAGCTATGATTTTGAATAAAATTGTGATCAGAAAAATTAACTTATAAAACGTGGGCTCGCAAGTCACATGGCCAGCGCTTAAGCTATACTAAAGTATGTGGGTTAAACCACAAAATTATAGAACAATTGGTATAACACATGATTTTTAGCAAAAAACAATAGTTTTAAACATTTTGTTTGCTAATTTACCGTTTTTTGAAATATAGGTTACATTTATATGACATACTAACTGCAGAAAATGTAGGGACCGGGATACCCTTAATAAATAAAAAAATGATGAATAATAGCTTTCGCAGATAAATTTTTACAGTGCAAAAACCTCAAAAATTAACTTTTTCAAAGTTTTTGAACAATTAAATTATGATTTTTCTAAAGATGAAATATTTCACACTTCCAGCGGAAACTCAAACAAAAGATTATACGAGCTGCATAGCTAAGAATTTCTGAAAAAACAAATGCAATGTTCCTTCTTCTGAAACTAAATTTATTAACAATTTTGAAATAAACTCAAATAAAATAAATCAGTATAAAGATTTTTTAATAATTTAATATTTACAGTACACAAAAGTTACAAATACAAAATCTGGCAGTAACAGCAAAACAAAGAATTCCATTCAGTTGTAAAAAGTTCGAACTTGGCGGTGAATCGGATAGGATCCGAATTCTAAAATATAAATGTTACAAATTATAAAATTCGAAAGAATTTGATTTCTTCTTTTCAAAATTTTTCTCGTAAAAATCTATAATTTTTTTTCTTAAAATAAACTGGTTATATTTTTTTTCAAAATTACCTGCTTCAAAAATTGTTTCTGTTATCACTGTTTTTCTGACAATTGTATTTTGTTGAGGACGAAAATATTGAGGTTGATTTACCATCGGTTGAAATCGTTTTATTTGATGGGAAAATGATTTGTATAATTTATTTGTTTCATCCTCTTCGACAAGAACATTCAGGTTTTGTTCTCCATCAATATTTCCTTCATCTGAGCTGATTTTCTCAGAACTGTCAATTATCTCCATGTGATTATCTAGCGCCGAGATATGACCAGGTGTCTCGGCAGGGCGCCAAAAGTTTGCCCTCGTTTTTGGTTGGACAGCAATAGGTTCAGAAGTTTTTGGTAAGATATTGTAAAATGAATTTGGAAGGTCTAAAAAATATTGTTAAATTTTACAAATATAATGACTTATATTATAAACTTTTCAATTTTTTAAAAAAACAGGTTTTTTCATTATTTTAATGGTAAAATCTAAACCTTAGGTTAGTAGGCAACTTTTAAACTCTTTGGGCCCTGAACTATTTCATCGAGATTTATTCGACTTAT
Source organism: Oikopleura vanhoeffeni (assembly GCA_004367855.1). Taxonomy (NCBI): domain Eukaryota; kingdom Metazoa; phylum Chordata; class Appendicularia; order Copelata; family Oikopleuridae; genus Oikopleura; species Oikopleura vanhoeffeni. The sequence continues at coordinate 217,189 of SCLH01002275.1, forward strand.
CAAAAAGAAGAAATATTTTGCTAAAATAAACGTCAATACCTAGTAACTAGTTTTTGATAAGTCGAATAAATCTCGATGAAATAGTTCAGGGCCCGTAAAGTTTAAAAGTTGCGGTTTAGATTAACCGTTAAAATTAACTACGTTCTAGTAAAAATAAAATAGAATAACTTACTAAATGTATCATCAGCTATCCTATTGTCCTTCACTGCGAAAGGTGTGCTTGCTATTTGTCCGGTGCCCGAATATTCAGAAATACCCGAAACATCAATTTCTTTGTAATTTAAAATCTGAAGTTGCCCGGGATCGGAAACGGCCGAAACATCGATTTCCTCGTCAGTCACTATTTGAAGTTCTCCGGGATTGGAATCGTTGGATAAGTTTGATTGTACCGAAGGAATATATGTCGAATCGTTAGAATTCGTATGACGTGAAACTTTGAATAATGGCTCTGATTTGATTGCTACAGCTGAGGAAATCAAAATTTGAGACTTCTTTTCTAATTTTTCGACAATTTTGATGGACCGATTTTTGTCAGATCGGGTTCGTGGCTTATCCTGTGGCTTGTTGAATGATTTAAATAGGCGAGCTCGTTCATTTTTGAACCAGTTTGCGATGTGTTTCACCGGTTTTTTCATCGAACTTGCCAGTACTTGCCTTTCTACAGTAGTAGGGTATGGAGAATTTTCGTAGAATTTGGATAACAAAACCTTTTGCTCGTCGGTGAAAGAAGCTCGTTTGATTGCCATTTTGTTAGTATAAATGTTTAGATTGATTATGATTTTACTAAGAATATTTCTCAATATATTCTGAAATAGTGGTGGCGCTCAGAACCAGTTTTTGCATACATTTTGGTATGGTTACTAACCGAGCAGGGTGATCAACGCTTTACTCTCGGCGCGATATCTTGATTTTTGTCGGGAACATATTTGTGACGAAAAATATATATTACCGCTAATTAAAATAGTGATGTTTTCTTTCAAAAATAAAAATCTGATCAAACGACTAAGACTTCAGGCTGAAGTAAGCTACATTGTTTAGTTCCTAACCATACTACAGTAAGTTAAATAAATTTACAATTTTTGTTAATTGATAATAATCATTTTGAGACTGAAGGCAGCGTCAACTTTTACTAGAATGAGCAGCTTATTATGAGCTCTTTTCGAAATTGATCATGTTTATATCCCTTTAAGGGGGTGGTCGAGGCAATCTGGACCTTTTTAAACTGCGGCTCAAGAATAAACGGAGAACAGTAGTAACTTCATTATACTTTGTATGCAAAGACAAGGTTTTGATGAATCTTTAAGATTAGATAAAAAATATTTTCCATGTTTGGAATAGGCTGTCCGACCTCTAGAAAAGTGCCAAAAATTAATATTAAAAATTTTTGACAGCCTTCGTCCATGACCCAATTTTTACGATTTTTCACGAATGACCATTTTATTCACGTGGGAATCGACGCTCGGGCCCGGAATTTTGATTTTTTTCCTAGGTGGCGCTAAATCGCAAAAATGAGCATTTTTTTTTAAATTTTTTCACAGCATTCATTGTTGGTCGCATTTGTTCGACATTTTGGCTCAACTATGAGAAGCGGTATGAAAATCGACGCTCGGGCCCCGAATTTACGATTTCGCCTTAGTTTGCCTACAAATCGCGCCGAAAGTGGCGCGATCTGTTTTTTGCGTACTAGCCTACCACCAGTCAATTTTACAAAAAATGTTACCAGCCATAATTCTTAGAATTTTGCGACGGTCATTTTGCGCCTAATATTGGAATGATTGAGAAAAATTTTTGNGAGACTGAAGGCAGCGTCAACTTTTACTAGAATGAGCAGCTTATTATGAGCTCTTTTCGAAATTGATCATGTTTATATCCCTTTAAGGTAGAGTTTAGGCTGTTCTTGAAAATTCAGATCTCGCGATTTTTTTGAATATTTTTTTCCGAAAATATGGACAATTTGATGATGGTAGTATTTTTATCTCCATACTTAGCCAGGGAACCTATTTCTTTCATGTTTTTAATTTATTTATTTTCACCAAAATTCTTGAATTTGAATATGTAGGGACAGCGTTTCGAAGAGAAAAACATAGCTGTTCATTCATATATGTTCCATATTGTGACTAAATCCGAAAAATAGCTTTTCCGAGCCTCTAAAATCAGCTCAAAAATTTTTTTTTGCGTTTCTAGAGCGAATTTATTCGAATTTTTCAAACACTAGTACCGACCTGCGTGCGTTTTTTGTGGTTCATAAATTGAAATATTTTTTCTACCCCAACAACTCACGAAAAATAGGCTTTTGCTACAAATATGACTCTACTTTGACGCTCGTTCCTGATTGGTCAAGCAATCGGTGATCTATGATTATGATTTGGGATGTGAGATTTAGTTCAATTAATCTACCAGGCTAAAGAATTAGGTATCACATGTATAGGTATCTTTTTTTTAAGGAACATCGGAGAATTCTGGGATCATGCATGGAACCACTATGATGTATCAAGGACGTTTATTTTGACCGTGTAGCCAATAAATTTGTGACATAGGAATTTTTTGTTTTTGGTTCACCGATAATTGACCTTTGATTATCAGTTTTTATGATCAAACATAGGAATTTTCGAAAATATTTTTTTAACATATTTTTTCAGTAAATCCTGGAAACTGTTTCGTTGACGTTCTGTTATCTACGACATCAGGACCGATTTTTCTAATACATACAATCGATAAATATGGAAAAAAATTGGGCCTACTGAGATTCGAACACTGAACTGTCGTTTAAACATCATTTCCGGTAAACCGGTTGCCTTGGAAAACAAATTTTCATGTCAAAATTTAGTGGCTACACGATGCAAAAAAGACTTTGTTTGAAACTCATTGGTTCTTGCTATGATGCCGAATGTCCGTGTCTTTAAAAAAGATACCATAGTTCCCCAGATTTTGCCCTCAAAACCATGAAAACGGCTTCCACGAGGGGGACCCCTTAAGGGGGTAAAAACGTTTTTTTAGTAGACAGGACGGCCTTCGAGGTTAAATTTGCGGCAATGACTTTCAAACGACGGGCGCCGCAGGCAAAAATTTCCGAAATGACTTTAAACGGACGGCCTTGGAGGCTCGGGCCGTCCGTTTTAAGTTATCCTACTGTAATAATTTTATCAACGCATGAAAGTAAATACTCGGAGAATTTTTCGAGAAAATTTTAAATTTTTTTCTTGGGTAAAATGGCAATTTAAAGTTTAAATTATCGATTTGAGTGCCCGATCAAACCCTATCAAGTGGCTTATAATGCTGAATTGAGAGCTTAGAAAATTCGGCACTGGTTAACATAAAATTGTTTTGAGGCAAACTAAGGCAGCTTGCAATTTTTTTAGAAAAGGGTCGTTTCCGCCTACGCATTTTTCATCAAATGACCATAAATTTTTTTCAAAATTCTACAAAACATTTTTTTTTCAAAATTTTCGAAAAAAATTTTTTGTAATAAATAGCTTAACTTTTTCTTAACGCGATCCATTTAATTACAAAATTTGATGACAAATATATTTTAAGTATAGTATTATACCTTAAAGTGCTCTACAAAGCCCAAAAAGGTGTTCTTTCATGCTCAATTTCTGACCACTAGGTGGCTCTAAAAAAAATTTTGATGGTCGGATTAGTTTTTTTGAAAAGAGTTGACCCGTTAAGTTTATGGAATTATTGCTGACGCTTTTAGTTTAGTAGATATTGCTCCCGGGTATGACACTACGCATATGCGATTAACCCCAAGTTGCTTTTTAAGTTTCAAATTATTTTACGGATTTTCCAATAGCGTCTTAAAGAACAATATGGTCTATAGACTTTCAAGAGAAAATATCTCGCAATTTTTTTTCATATGTCATATAAAAATAAACCTCACGAAAAAACGATCAAACAGATGTAAATAAGAAATATACTCAGGTTTCTCCACCCATCGAAAAAAGCGAAAGAAGATGTTAGAAAAACAAATCAAAGATGGCGCTAAAGAGCTGAATGAAAATGACCCTTTCGAGCTTTTCATTTGTGGAACAGATATCAGATGGACTTATTACAAAGATACCCACAAAATTTTGGGTAAAACTTTTGGCATGTGTGTCCTTCAAGATTTTGAGGCGTTGACCCCAAATTTACTCGCGCGAACTATCGAAACAGTCGAAGGCAGTGTTCTGAAACGTTATGACTCAAAAAAATAATAACTTAAGGGGGTGGCATCGACTCGGCAGACTGGAGTCAATTTAACTTACGAAAATAATTAGTTGGTTTATCTTTTTGTGCTTATTATCGTTAGCTAAACCAGAATTAATTTGTTCCGGCTCGTCAAAATCATTTTTTATGTGTTTTAGGAAAGATTTGAGTTCGAGTTGACATGTTTAAATTCGTAAAAATTTCGAAAAAATTCAGAGCCTTAAAAAAATTTTACGCATTTTTCGTCCAAAATTTTTTCTGATTTTTTTATTTAAATCTTTTGGTAAAAACAAAAAAATTGGCCACTTTATCTTTTTTCATAGATGCCTAAATATTTTCTGACCGCCGTTTGAAAAATCTTTATTTTTCATCTTTTGTCGATTTTCTGGAAATATTATGAAAATTTTCTGCAAATCATGTCCATTTCCGTATGTCAACTAATGGAATGGTCGCGCGATTATCATTTCTAAACTATTGATGAAATTTACAACACTTGGCTGTACAACCGGTAAGTGCCATTTGGCACTCAATTTGTAATATTGTTATTCTTGCAAAAAAATCTCAATATAATGTCGGGTGTACTAGGCGTCATTTTTTGTGATAGTCAGGACATTTTTTAATATCGAAACGCAATTGAAGGTAAATTTTTATCTCAAAAAAAGTTGTTTTTCTCTACTTTTGGCCATTTTTGACCATTTTTCATGGAAAAAAATTGATATTAACCTCCTCACACCCAGAAACGAGAACTTCGCCTCAAAATCCTATCTGAAGGCACCACTTTGAGCGCTTATCACGGGAAAATATATCAATTTACTTATTTTTCACTGATTGAGATCAAGGATAGAATTAAGTGAATAACACATAACATTTTTAAATTTCGAAGTCTGTGAACTCGATAACTGCGAGAGAAAAGAGAGGTTAACTCACCTTATATTTCTCGGAAAATTATACATTTTTTACAATGACATAGAGTATGTAAAAAAATTGTTCGAGACCAAAAGCTCCAATTTCCTCTGGATTGAAAGTAATTCTCCTGCTATTTATAGGTTTTGATCCAGAGAAATTTCCCTTGTTGGTCTCGAACAATTTTTTTACATACTGTATACAGTAACGTATATACGTTACAAATTTACAAGTGAAACTCTGGCTATTTATAGCTAGTCTAAGATTTGAAATATGATATCTCGATCGCTTACAAAACAATTATTCATATCGCCGCNTTTCTTAAAAATCACTTGTGAATAAATTATTCATCGTATAGAGACTGCAGAACAAATAAACTTATATCAAAAGAATCTTCAAATAATTTCCTAAAAACTGGCTTCCTCAGAATTTCGATATTATGTATCGTTTTCACAAAATTAATTTTTTAAAAAATTTTGGCGAAAATCCCAAAAAAAATTAGGAAAAAATATCTTCCGAACGGCTAATCGTATAAAATTTTCAACAATATTTCTGAAAATGAAATTGCTAACTATGACGCATTTGAATTGTAGGTCTGTGACGATGTTATTTCTGCGCCGTTTTGGCCCCCGAAATTTTTTTTTGCCTTCAGATAGTCAAAGGGTGTGAGGGGGTTAACCCTCCGAGGCATATCCCCTTTTGAAAGGGGAAAGTCACTTTAAATCAGCCAAAAATGATTTTAAAAGGCTCTCGTTCGAATACATTTTAAAACTCAACAATGTGAATCTGAAAATATCACCCAAAATGTTTCTGAAAAAAGGTTAAAATTTTATGACGAGTTGATTGGAAGGCGATTTTTCGCTTAAGGGAGTACTGGTCGCATTTTAAGGCCAAAAAACAGGGTTTTCAGCGTCGCCTCAATGAAATACTAGTAACAGCACGAACATATGGATTTCAGTTTAGGGATAATTGAACATTAATCTTGCTTCCACAAAACACATCGGAGGCCTCTGATTAGCCGACCAATCAGGAACGACCTTTCAAAAGTGGCACTATTTTCACTTCAAAAGCCTACTCCTCCCTGAGTTTTGAAGATAGAGAATACTTTTATAGCTTTTATTGACCACAGAGAACGTGNAAAATTCTATAGTCGGGTTTAGTTGGAAATGGATGTACAGTGAAAAGTGTTTTTTTATATTTTCACAGATAATTAGTTATGTTAAGAAATTAAAAATATAACGTTCGCAAGAATGAACACTTTTATTGAAGATAAACAATAAAAAAATTAATTTTCACATCGCTCTGAAAAAATGAACCAATCTTCCGGATCGATGCCACTCCCTTAATTGTACACGTAGAACAGTAATAGTAATACAGTAAAGTCTTATTACGAAGCAAAATTGCATTTAAATTCAATGATGGGGTTTGATATTTTAACATATGCAGCAGTCAATTGTTGTAATTGCTGGGTATTATACCGAAAAACCGGTCTTCGTAAACGTTCGAATAACTCATTAAATATATTTGAACAAAACAAATTTCGAGTATGAAATCTCTCTTGATCACAGATGCGGCGGGCAGCGCTTTTCAACTATAACTAGTGTGTTTATTTCGTAACAAATGATAAGAAGTCCTTTTTCTCTCAATAAAGTAGATATTTGTTTAAAAACATATGTTTCTTGGTTAGTTTTTCACGAAGAATTCATTTTTGCCATTTTTATACGGATTTTTGTAATTCGCGAATTTCGGGTAAAAGTCTAAAAATACACTTTAACGTCGAAATAGCGAATTTATATTAGTCGCAATCGATTTATCAGGCCCAATTTACCCAAAAATAATATGTTGTTTGTTAAATTTATCAAACAAAGACACTTTATTTTGTGGGCATGCAAATTGACATGTAGAACCTTAATTAAGGGTATCCCTGCTCGTAATGTTAACATATTCTGCGATGAGAATATTAGCCAAACAGGCCTTGAGGATATTATTCAGAATGAGCAAGTTTGTAGAACTAGCCTTCAACTTGCGAAGCTAAAATTTGCCAGAAAAACAAAAAAAAAAAAAAAAAAAAACAAAAACTTTTTTGTATGACGCACACTCCTCACACATAAGCGGAACAAGAGCCACCTAAGCCAAACGGAAAAATCTATCTCCTCGCCAGGTTTTAATTTTGCCAATAAACCCAAATTTTAACATAATCTGTAATAATTAGTATACAAAACTTTGTAGGTGAGCTTTTTGTCGAAACTAAGTGCTATATTGGTATTCTAGAATACGTAAAAAACCGGTTTTTGGCTTTTTTCACGAAAATCTATCCTCCTCACTAGAATTAACGGATTTCAAAATGTACTCAAATTTTTGCAAAAGGCTAGCTCTAAACAAACAAAAAACTTTGTTGGTAGGGTTTTTTGTCAAAATTTCGGCCCTAAACAAAAAGTAGAAATTTTTCAAAGGTCACGTGAAAAATTTCCGAAAAACAATGTGGCTTCGGATTTTTTCGAAAGTAGGCTCAAAAGAAATCTGGAACACACTGAACAGAAAAAGTTTGGCTTACGTCAACGGCCGATATTTTGAAGTTTTAGTGGTAAAATTGACAGGACAACGTTATTTTTGAGCATAATTTTTGAGAAAAAATACTTAGAAAAAAACGAAAAATTTCGAAATTTTTTTTTGTTGTCATTTGGGTTTGTTTTAATGCGTTCATAACATAAACAATTGATTTGGTGCTTTTTATGACATATTATAACTGCAAGGAAAATGTAGGGCAGGGATACCCTTAATCAGGCATATTTTTTAAAAATAAAACCGGAGTGATCGGGGATTCGCCTAGAAGCGGGATTGA